>JAULBW010003647.1:43384-130374 GCA_032358265.1 Vaucheria bursata | reverse complement strand
CATCGGACTACACACACACACACTTTAGGTACCTCTAATATACTATATTATTGTATCGTCTCCTCTTTCTCTCAACAATTACGGAAGCTAGCAATCAATCCGATTACAACTTGGATATCAATCTACATGTGCCTTTAGTTCACTTATTATCTTCCAATTGTATTGGTACTGTAAATTCTAGCTTTATACATGACAATCCAGCTGAAGTACCTAAACTCACTGTCCACAATATAGAAGAAGTATATGCAAAACTTTTGGTAGAGTATAAGAAATATACATCAGTATTTTTGAAAATGAAAAGCAAGACATTACTATATCACCAAAAATACGATTTATAAACATTGATATCCAACCAAATACAACCACCCATTGGGGTCCAATATTTTTAGGAATTAACTTGTCAACGGTTAAATTTGTGCTATAGCTGTGGAATTCTGTTTTATGGCGAGTCATTGTTCTGCATTCTAAGTTTATGGCAAGTCATTGCTGGATTTTGGTGACAAGCTAAGTTTAGGATTTGTGTGTTGTTGTGAAGTATGTGTACTTCCAGCAACACAATTTATGTCTGTATAAATATACTCTTTGCTCTTAGTTTTAAATTGTATTTGTAAATACATTTGTAACAAATATACCTCCTTTCCGTACCTGAATTAGAGATACTTCAAGCATATATTGATGACAACCTGAAAAAGGGGTACATTCATCCTTCAAAGTCATTGGCAGTAGCCTCCATCTTTTTTGTAAAAAAGAAATCTAGAGAACTGAGACCTGTCATTGGCTATAGGAGATTGAATAAGGTGACCGTCAAGAACATGTACCCATTACCCCACATACATGAACTTATCACACAATTCACTACTGCTCAAATCTTTTCAAAAATTAATTTACAAGGTGCATATAATCTGGTTTGTATAAAAAATGATGGCAAATAGAAGACCACTTTTTGATGTCGTTCTGGTAACTTTGAATGTAGGGTTGTGCTCTTTGGTCTTGCAAATGCCCCGATGGTCTTTCAAGGCCTACTGAACAAAGTCTTTTGTGATATACTGGATGTCTACTGCATTGTATACCTAGACAATATTCTGGTATATTTGGAAACTTAAGAAAAATTACATTGAACATATTCAAACAATTCTTCAATGGTTAAAAGATAGTGCTATATATGTGAAATTAGAAAAGTTTAAATTTTCTGTTAAGCATCTTAATTCTTGGACTATATTATTGCAGATATCAAGATCAAAATGAACCCAAAACGAACAATGAGTACTATTACTTGGTGTACCCATGTAAAGATTTTGGAATTACAATCCTTTTTAGGATTTACAAACTTTTATTGGATGTTCATTCCAAATTACTCCAAAAAAATATAACTCCAACTTTGCTTAGTTAAAATGGATACCCTGTTTAATTAGTCAGAAGACTGCAAAGCAGCAATTATACAACTATGGGAATCTATCACCTCTGGTGACATATTGGTACATGTAGACACTACAAAGCTCTTTATCTTGGAATTAGATGCCTCCAATTTTGCCCTAGGTTGTAATTTATCTCAGGAGCATGACGACATTTGGCGACCTCTGGCAATCTATTCAAAGAAACTTGCCTCCACCAAAATAAGTCACAAAACTCACAATAGAGAGCTGATAGCAATCACTGCATGTTACTACTAATGGTGTGCACTCCTGCTCAATAACAAAGAACCTGTTCAGGTATATACCGACTATCAAAATCTCCTAGATTTTACATCTACATGGCAACTAAATTGACAACAGGCACAATGGTTTACATTTTTCAATGATTTTTGTTTTAATATTATCTATTGTGCAGGCAGAGTGCTGGAAACCCAATGCCTTGTCCCACCGTACCGACCATGAACTTCAGAGTGGGAGGATGCCCATGTCCAAATTCAAAATAAGACCTTTCTGGACAAGTAGCAATTTCAATTGGCTGACACAAAGGTCAACACTACAAGCATATTGAACAAAATAATTACAGAACAAGAAGAGGATCCAGATATGAACAAAATTTGGGACCAAGGTACAATTACATTGCTTGATCAAATTTTGTATTTTCAGGGAAAAATGGTTGTTCCTTGTAACCTGGTTCCCTGTATCCTATGCAAATATCATGATCAATTATTGGTGGGTCACCTTGGTATTTAGAAGACTCTGTAATTAATCAATCAAACTTGCTGGTAATTCTCTATGTGCAAGGACACTGATGGTTACATTCAGAGCTGCAATATATGTTCTTAAGCAAAACCAGTCCAGATGAAACCTGCCAGGCTTTTACAGCCCTTACCAACCGTGCCTCAAGCCTGCCTCTCTATTTTGCTAGACTTCATAACCAATCTCTTGCTGGTGGATGGTTTTGACTCAATCTTAGCCATTGCTGACTACTTCTCAAAAATGGCTCATTTTATACCTTGTACAAAAACCATCACTTTGACAGGATTATTGACTCATTTGATTAACAATATTGCATGACTTCCTGGACTTCCGTATGATATTGTATGCAATTGGGGCATCCAATTCATTTCCCAATTCTGGAATATGAACTGAAGCCACTTCAATATCAAGAAGAACTTATCCAAAACTTTTCATCCACAATCTGATGGTCAAACAAAACAAACCGATCAAACATTGGAACAATACTTAAAAATTTATGTAGCCCCAGATTAGCTTAACTGGGTCACAAATCTTTTGCTTGCTGAACTTGCTTACAATTCCTCATTTCAGAGTTCTACTGAAATGTTGCCTTTCATGGCCACCTATGGATTTGATCCATCTACAAATTTGGATACAGAATTGGTACCCAACAATTCAAAACTAGATCACACAAGTCACAGATAATCATTGCTTGATGAAACTTCAATTAAATTGGACTGCAACACCAATAAAGACATATGCAGATTGAAAACATCAACCCATTGATTTCAAAGTTAGTAATTTTAAATATTTGAGTCAACAAAACATACCAACCAAAATACCACGCAAAAAAACTGGATTGGAAGCACTTGGCCTTTTCATGATTTCTGAACAGATTAACCCTGTTCCTTTTTGTCTGGAATTACCTCAGTCATTTGGTCATATTCACAATGCATTTCATGCCTCATTACTCTCTAAGAAAAAAGCTACCTAGTTGGTCAAACAAATGATCATCCCCCTCCCTTATTGGTCAACAATATAGGTAAACTTTATGAGGTTAAAGATATTTTAGGTGCTAAAAAGGTAAATGGCAAAATATGATACCTAATTGCCTCAAAAAGATGCAGAGCATCTGACAATACTTGAAAGCCAGATAAGGATTTAACGGACAACAAGGAGTTGTTGCTTGATTTTAAGCAAGATTATTGATGGACTCCAAGTAATCGGCCTAGGAGGGAAACTGGTATGAACCGGTTTTACTGGTCACCTACAATATCAACCGACAACTTGGATCCAGTCAAATAACTTAATTCAGTTCAAATTTGTAAATCACAAATCCTTCATTAAAACTGTCATAAATTATATTCATGTTTCAAAGATCACTTTTTACAATGCATGTATTGATATAAATAATAAACTTTGTCTTCAACGGGTCATGTTATTTTTTGTATTTGGGTTATACTTCAGTTAGATCTTTACAGTCATCACAGCCATCTACATTGAATATCGACTTACCTCAAAACTTGTTAAGAATTCCACAGCTACAAAATGAAAGTTATCTCATAAAGAGTTAATATCTAGCAATCACCAAACATAGAGCAACTACAGTTTTGATGTGAAAAGAGGACAAATACAAGAAAACAAGCACTGCAGGAGCAAAATAAAAAAAGACCATGAATGAGAAAAAGCTCCTTAAAATTCAGGCCATATAAGAAAGTAACAAGAACAAAATTGATAAAAGTGCCATGCACATTATCAGTTATAATTATAAAGTAAAAATGGAAAGAACTGCAATACTATGGTCACAGTTTATAGACAAAGGTGATGATAAGATTTGAAAAGACAATCAGAATAAGAAATTAAAAAGAAATGAGATGAAAAGTACAAAATTTAGATAAATGATAAGAAAATTAGATTGAAAGCTCACAATTTTAAGTGCAGAGAGCATACTACAAAAGAGATGGCAAAGTTTTTTTAAGGTAGAAAAGCAATTAAAAGGTGTGGCTAGAAAGTAAAAAACAGAGCAAAACTTTTGCAAATGCATTCTTGATTAAAGTATACCTCTAAAAATTTTGGTGCTTTTGGTTCAATGGAAAAATGTGCCATAAGTTGCAAGGTAGTGGATTCAGATTTTTGTTCTTGAATAAGGCTGTTTTACAACCATATAAATTAAATATAACTTGATTGTGGATATTTAAACTTTAGATTTGGAACTGTGGACCTAAAATTTATTTAATATAACTTGAATTGAAAACAGATGATGGATTAAAGCATTGAAAAAGGATGATAAATGTAATTGGTAGAACTCTGGACAATTAAAATTGTTGTTCTCTCACACAAATTATGTAAGCATACCATGCTCAGTAATTCCCTTCAGCATACGCACTACAGTTACTTTTTGTCTAAAAGCTGCTGAATATGAAATTGAAGTCATTGTCACTAACTATACTCATACCACTAGGTAGTTTTGTTACAAATGATACTTACCTTTCTTTGAAGAGACCAACAGTAGAATCAGAGAACCAATACCTACTTAATCCTGTACACATTGAAGTATTTCTAACAAACAAAGTAGTACTCTAGAATATTTCAGCCTCTTTACACACAATCTTGTAATTCATAACCTGCTCCAAACTAGCTTATTATTTGTTTGATCATATAGATATGACATTCCCTTTTACCATTTGGCACAATGATTAGAATTTCAAGTTGTCCTGGAATATGATTTTTAGTATGCCAAGGTCTTTTCCATGCCTGTTATGAATGTGTTTCCAAATAAAACTCAAAACTACAGCAAAGAGTATATTTACACAGACGTAAATTGTGTTGCTGGAAGTGAACACACTTCACAGTAACACACATATCCTAATCTTAGCCCATCACCAAAGTCCAGCAATGACTTGCCATAAAACAGAATTCCACAGCTATAAAATAGAATTAACCCCTTGAGGAGTTAATTCCAAAGAATGCCACAGTACAGAATGATCAATGAACACTTGTGACACTGTAAAAAGTCTTTATTATGCCTTTTGAAATCCTTTCAGATGACAGGGTAGCTGGAGAAAAAGTGCAAAAAGGTGAAACACTGGCTGTAGTAAATTATTGCGGTGTGTAAAACAATAGAGCCACCTTTCCACAACCAGCAGCACTTAAAGGTTTCTATCCAGTTGCCCACTTTCTTCTTGTTAGGATTCTTGGGTGAATGTATAGCTAAGTATGATAATGTTTGGAAGCATCGGGATTCGAACCCGAGACCTTGGTGCTACTAATCGATTTTCGTACCGTTGAACCATCAACTCCCGAGAGGTAGGGGGTTTTAGGGGTGCTAGTATCTGGGGACAGGGCAGATATCCTTACACTTCTCACATGCTGCCTGCAATGCTTGGAAAAGCAATTCTTCAATTTGAAATGCACAACCTATGAAATTTTGAGTGGGATGCATGAAAAAAAACTCCACTGGAGAAAGACCTGAGCTGTAAGAAGGTAAAAATAGAAGCTTTAGGATGTCACTTCCTTCTGTTACAATCTTTGCTTGATGATTTGCTGCATTGTTGCACACTATGCGCCTGATACCAGCAGCATGCAACTTTTGGAAGAAGACCAAAACATCTACCTTCTTTGCAGATTTGCATGCTATACAGAAATTAAACAGACCATCTGTGATCACCACACAGGTGACACTGTACTGCAGACCGTAAGTGCAGAGGACCTTCATGTGATACTGTTTGCCTCTTGTACACCATGCACAGCTCCACAGATTGTTATGAAAACTGATCTTATCCACTGGCACAACACTGACTTCAACACAGAGCAGCTTGTCCTGTTCAAACTCTAAGAACTCCTGATGCTTTTCTAGAACATTTGGACAACCAGTTTCCAAAAATACTTTTGGCTTTTTTAATGAAAAGTTTTGTATGGCCAGCATTTGTCCTACAGTCCATTTAGTCATAGCCTCATGACACACTTCTGAAGCCAAATCACACAGTGCAGTTGTAAGATAATGCATCAGGTACTTGCACACTTTGCATCATCCCATCAGTCATGTGCTTTGGTCTGTGTTATGAATGTGTATACAGCAAGACTCAATACAGGATCAAGATATACTTACACAACATAAATTGTGTTGCTGGAAGTGAACAAACTTCACAGCAACACACAAATCTTAAACTTAGCCTGTCACCAGCAGTGACTTGCCATAAACTTAATATGCAAAAAGATGACTTGCCGTAACACAGAACTCCACAGCTATAACATGAATTAACTGTTAACAAGTTCATTCCTAACAGTCTGCCACTAGCTTCACTAGTCCTCTTCTTTTTTCTGGAACATTTTGCAGATTGTGCTCTCTTTACCATGGAGATACTGATCCCCATGAGTGATGCCATCTACCTCTGTGAAGACACCTGTGGGTAGCCACTCTACCAACTGGATCTCCCTCTAAGTCAGGTGCAGACCTATCCTTGCTGCATTGTCATTACATGTGGCAAGACAGGCAAGCAATACAAGAGAATGACAGTTTAAATATGCATTAATATCTCAATCCATGTTGCAAGAAATAAATCTACTTCTACAACAACAATACTCAATTCAAAAATATTATGTGACTAGGCACTGAGAATATGACTAGACACCTCTGAGAACATTATACATAGTTAAAGGATGTTCTAACAAAAAATATCCGCAACTATAAGTAAAAAAGGAACTAACTCCTAATAGGAGTAAATTTTTGACATGCAGGAAGTTAAGAAAAGAAAGCAAGACAATGCAGCAGACAGAATGTGGTGCAGGTTCATCATCAACCAGATAACCATCAAGATGAATCTCTCAATGCTCTGTACCAACACAGCTCTGCAAGAGGAGATTGAACTATGTGTAGTGGGAGTCACATGTATCATGGTGAAGGCCAGTTAGTTTCTTAATGTACACATGCTGTACACTCTCCACACCTGCAGAACTCTTCCAAAAATAGATCACACATTTTTGTACCATGTCTTCACCACCATGGCAGAGGCTAGAAGGGCAGATGCCATTGGCAAGTTTGTTACAACTCTTCAGGCATACGAGACTCTCTGTCCAGATGGCGTGAAGTACTTCAATGCCTTTGCCATGGCCCAGATACTGAACTACATTGGTAGAGCTTACATGATAGCATGCCAGAACCATATGGTTCTCAACATCTTGCAGAGATTGGTGAAAGCACTCAATATCTTCTTCAAGGGACTTGACCAGCATTTCAGCATGCCCAACTGCATCAAGGTGCATGAGCACTGCATAAATTGCATGCTCATGAGAGTGATGCATCAGAAATGAGTGAGATTTGAACAGCTCTTCATGTGTAACCTACCAATGCTACTCAACATGCTGCATTTGCATACATTGCAACTGCTGCCACATGCTACGTGGACCTGACCTTTGATGTGACCAGCATGAAAGCCACTGCTCATGTACAAAAGCAGTGGTGGATGTACCTCAGCTGGCTCCAAGATCTGCAGCAGTTCATGGAGGTGTTAAGATTACTGCATCCAAATAAAGCTAAAATTGGTTAAATATGTGTGAGGATTGTTGCATTAAAATGAGGCTAAAATTGGTTAAATTGGACTATTTAAAATGTGGCAAGTCATCACTGAACTTCAACAATAATTATGACAAGTCATCATGTAGTTTTAACTATGAAATATATTGATGAAAGGATTCACTTCTGATCATGCTAGCAGCCTTAGCAGTCTTGCACTTAAGTGCTACAAATATACTATACACCATAGTTTCTGTCCTATCTTGTCTTAGTCCTGCTTAATAATTAGATTTTGGCACTAAATTTATTGAGTTATTTAGCAAGTCTAACAAGAGGCCAGGAAGGCAAGGAACTTCAGCATCCTGCTCCTCTGCAGCTTTGATGCTAAGTATGTGACAGTGGATACAGGTGTGCTGCATGGTCTGCTTGTGCATGTGGCTAAGCACGGGGGTAGCATCAAGCCACGTTGTCTCACTTTCTTTTAAACTCAGAGATACACACATTGGGAGATGAACTTCAAGCTGAGCAAGGCTGAGGGACTCAACAAACGGTCGAACTTTGAGTACATTGTGCAAAGCAATGGGTATGGCATAAGTGCATGCATGAACCAAATGCACACAGAGAGGCAGGAAGCATTCTTTATGCAGCATGAGCCTTATCTGTGTGACAAATATGTGGTGGCAGTCAACCCAGAGCACTGCAATCTGGTGACATGCATGACCTTCAGGGAGAGCAGCATACCCGCATTTTCCTGCTACAGCAATGGAGAGTACCAAGAGAAGATTGGCAATACCACTGCTTGGTACAAACGCAGGGTGTGGCTGGAGAAGGCAGGGCTGGAGGCCAAGCTGGCATTGTCCACTGCCAAGACCTCTTCAGTTTAAACTTTATGTGCTTACATTGCACACTTCACCAAGCTAGATGCTCTGCTGCTGCACAATGGCAGTTGATGGGTTTGCTCAATACGGTTCACAAAGTACGGTCTGAAGCAGGTGATGGAAGATACATACAATCTCATCATGCATGGCAGAGTGGCGGTGATGGATGAGCAACTGGTGATGGTGGCATTTGGAGTGGGCATATTCTCTGCCTCGTCTTGTGGGCACTCTCTGGGACCAGTGGAGAGGGTGCAGAAAGTGCTATGGCAGCAGAGCAAGGAAGTGTACAGCGTGAACAAGGACTGCTCTTTGCAGCTGCTGTCACATCAAGATGGAGCTAATGTACAGGGAGAATGATAGCGGAGCAATCCATATGGTGCGCCGGTGTCTCAACACCGAGCGTTTCTACACTGTGTGGAATTACGACTTGAATACAGCCCTGAACATCCAGTGCATCTTTCTGCGCAAGGCGCAGCACGGCATTCAACTGGTGTGTTTCACGTGAACATATTAGTATAGTCTTGCACGTGCCCATTGAAGGAGAACAGCATGAGAAAAGCGTGTGAGAGGGGTGTCATCTCATCTATATTTCCTTGTCTATTGCTAGGTTTCCACATCAGTGCCTTGCTGGGCCACCTAGGCGGCTGAGGGTGGCTCATTTGTTTTGCACACCGTAATATTGGCAATAGGGTGAAATATTCGTGTGTCGAAATTTAGCACCCCGTACCCACCAACATTGCTAGCTCAAGTGAGAACGCAGAATGTGTCGAAATATCATAAACATTAAGGATGATATAAAATAATATTTGATTTAAATATTTTTAGCCGGCATGGGTATTTTCTTTGATGCCATACGTACGGCGACATCTCATAATCCTAATGGATTTTCAGCAGTAACGTTAAGTTCCGATGGGAATACTGTTGTTCATAGATCATATTGGAAGGATGTATTGTATGATTCTGAATACCTAGCTAAAGACATGTCGATATCAGCCCCCAAGATTCTTTCACGAGATCGTGTCGCGATCTTAGGAAATAATTGTGAGCACTTGCTTCAGGTAAGAAACAATTTATTTACATAATTTGATTTGCTTATAGTCAATGATTTATTTGAAAATAGCTCCTCTGCGCATGCGACTTGAAAAACCTCATTGCTGTGCCTTTAAACACAAGATGGAGAGATTCCAAACTGGCGCGGGCCATTGATGCCTGCAGCTCTTCAGTAATTGTGCTTTTAGACAAGAAATGGGAGTCACTGTTAGAAAACTATCAGTTCCCTTCAGTTGAATATGTCATCAAATTTTATGGTAGCTTTGGTGCTCGAATTTCCGTCGAAGAGAACATTTCTTATGAAAAGCGTCGAACTGCCGGTGAATGTGCTCTTGACGGAATATGTTCAATAATGTACACGAGTGGTACCACAGGCAACGCAAAAGGAGTCATGTTGACAAATGAAGGTCAGTCTGCCCAGGCGCTAGAAAAAGTACGCAGATTTTCATACAGCAAGCATAGTGTTTATCTTAACGTATTGCCATTGTTTCATGTCGGTGGTTTGAGTTCAACCCTAGCCATAACGTTTGCCGGCGGAACACATGTTTTTCTGCCTCATTACGAGGTATCTGCAACTGTCTGTGCTGTGAAGCTGTTAAAAGTTTCAGTTTTCGTTGTCGTTCCCACAATGCTGAATCGTATTTACAATTGTGAAGCATTTCAATTGGTGAGTTGTCGATGACCTTTGGACAGTAGCCCTGCAATATTTCCCACCTAAGAGTTTATTATTTTTTTAAGTAGAGCACAGCACATCGATCACTTTCACACATTGCTAAATATTTTCCAATTATAATCCTGATAATAATATGTAATAGTTATCTTTGGCCCTTTTCCAGTGTTTTATTGAAAAATGCGATAAGCTGAGATGAATGACTCATATTAGTAAGAGTGGGCAACAATAACTATTCTTATTTTTACATTGGATCTTTGGTTAAATGCTTAAATATGTATAGTTTTTCAATGTGAAATTTATTTATACTTTCTATCTCAACAGGATACCAATTCGCTTCAATCCATTACCTCAGTACTCGTTGGGGGTCAAAGTATGAGTTCAAGTACATATCTTACAGCATGTTCTATAATGCCAAATGCAACATTTACGCAAACTTATGCATGCACTGAAGCAGGATCTTCCATAACTTTTGAAACTCTGACTGGCATTAATTCCAGCTTTCTCTCAGATTCATGCATAGGATCACCATCGAAATTTGTTGACATGCGGATAAGAGCCGCACCAGGATCAGTTGGTGAAATTGAGACCAAAGGAATTCATGTCATGCGAGGGTACTGGAATGACCCTCTGTCCACAGCTCGCGTACTTCAAAGTGGCTGGTTGAAGACAGGAGATTTAGGATATCAAGATATGACAACCAGAAAATTTCACTTTGTGGGTCGGCTTAATGATATTATCAAAACGGGCGGTGAAAGTGTCAATGCACGAGAGGTGGAAAAAATTCTTATTGATCACCAGTCTGTGAAAGAAGTATGCGTATATGGTATTCCCGACGATGATCTTGTAGAGTGTGTTGCTGCTGCTGTGGTGCTTGATTCTGATGAAAATGTAGGACTTGATATTAGAAATGATTTAATTCGTTGGTGTCAGAGCAGGTTGACTAAATATATGTGCCCAAAAAAGATTTTTCTCGTTTCCGAGCTTCCGAGAAATAGCTCTGGAAAGGTAATGAAGCACAAACTCATGCATTCTAAACTTTAACGCAATGTAGTTTTAAATAAAATGATTTTATTTTAGTATAGAGCAAACTGATTAAGTCTATTTTGTCTGTTCAATATTATCAGTCCTGCATAACGCATATATATATATATACATATGTATATATATAAATATATTACTGTGACATAAGATATCTCAAAATCTGTTTTCTATCGTTTCTACGCTTTGAATGTTTCTGCAAGTACTACCTTCAATTATTTTTCCCATTCGATACTGATGTCAATCGAATGTTTTTGCCTCTATGCACAAATCATTTGATTTAAGCGATCATTGACAATCATAATCCACTAGTAATCACTTTAGGTGGGACGCCGTGAAATAGTAAAAGTTTCACAAATGTAAATTTTACGGCATTGTAACAAATATAATTGACATTCTGGCTGCAAAGTATTTTATAATACAACTGTTTAAAGGGAATAGAAATACATTTATCACAAACACGCAATACAATGTTTTATATATAGATTTGTGAAAGGAAAAATCAATATTGCAGCACATAAAATGTAGTCTTTTTGGGGGTATTTTTCAATTCTGATGCTCAACACAGTCAAAGAACTGGTACAGCTTAGCAATTTAAGTGCCATATCTTCATTTTGAAGTCATAAAGTATTCTTAGTTAAATATACTATTGCATTGTGTAAAGGGCATGACCGAGACATATCAAATTTTCAACCAGATTAGCACAACTTTCTAAACTCAATGCTGCGCTAATAAAAAAACTTCTTTAAGTTTGTTGAGAAAAAAGAAGAAAAGATTAGTTTATACCTCGCGCTGTGATTGTATTCACAGCGCAAGGTAACAAAAACAAAGAAAAAAGAAACGTAAGACAAAAAATTTATTATATGGACTGTTACTTATCACACGCTATAGGAGTGTGCCGCTAGGATTAGCGTACTTCTGATGGGAGAAGTAGAAAAGTAGAGAAGTGATTTCAAGGAAGCAAAACGCACAAGAGTTTGAAAAATTCCAAAGAGCCTCTTTGAAATCGCAAAGAAGTTTACGGGAAACCAAAAAAAATTCTAATTTCAGTCAGTGATGTAAAAATACTGCAATTGCAAATAGATCGGAAATATCGGTAAAGAAACTTCATGGAATGAAGTGTTGGGTTTATAGGACGGATCCTGCAGGATCACGGATAGACGGATTGAAAATGGAAATGAAGTATATTGTGATTCAAGAAACATATGGATGGATACAATGGGTCACGGGTCACAATCTGTAGTGGGGAATTAGAGCAGTAACACCTAGAAATCCTGACAAAGTTGTGGTCCTTTTCATTGTTAGTAAAAGATGATAAAATTTTTATTGTGTAAAGTAAAAGGTAAAAGAAAAAGTTAACAACAGGTCGATGCATGTACTGTATAGTGATTTTAATTCATGACAGTAGATTGTCCAAATAATACTATAATGAGTACTTATTTAGTTTTATCTTTGATATCATTTGATGCTTTGGAATTGCTACATGAAAGATATTCTGCTGTTATACTGAAACAAATTAGAGACAAGCAAATAATATTATCAAGGTAAGCGTAGCATCATGCAGATATTTAGGATAAAGACAACAAATGTGAGTTAAAATAAAAAAATTTCCCATCTAAATCTTGAATAGAATGGAGTTTATCTTTCAAGTAAGAGAGATGTTGCTAAGCTTTGTGGAAATATTAAAAATTTGAAATGAACAACCAAAAGACTGACCGCCCATTTTTCACTTATGCAAAGAAACAACGAAGCACGTGAATGTATTTTATAGCAAAGAGCAAGACAAGACCAGACAAGGTACACGTAAATTATTATACATTATTTGCTAAAGGGCAAAAACTCAAGATGCTTAAACTGTGTGATTCAAAGTAAGACTTCCACTCACTTGAAATATAGTACATAATTGATAATCGACTATAGTTGATATCCAATAATAGTTGAATAGAACCACCTTTATTCATCAACTGATGCAGCAATTCTACTAGCTGCTCAGAAAACGTATTGGCAAAACATTATTTACTAATCTTTGTGATGCATATTCATATGTAAATATCTAGAGATAATGAAAGTTTCAAGTCAGACCTAAATTATTCTCTGAAGTTAAAAAAAATGTTATCCAACTATTTTCATTGTCTTTCATTTTGGCCATACACAGAGCTGCACATTAATGGATTATATACTGTATTGGTAACATACTAAATATAGAATATTATGTTGTGCAGAATGAGGATAGATGTAATAGACTAATTAATTGAATAGTGGAAGAACCAAAATTACTGTTAGTCAACTAGCTCTTACGCTTAAGCCATTTAGCAGATGACTTAGTTGACTAAATCAATAATTTAAATTTTGCATTCATAGTTATTTCTGCTTTTCAACTGGCCATTACTCTTTCAATCTGCCTTTCCTCAAAGTCCATCATGGTTCTTGACAGAGATGACCCATCGTCAACCTTCAAGTCAGTAAAGTTCCCAAAATGTAGATCATCTGTTGTGACAGTTGGTGGTCAAACTGAGTTGAAGCACATTCAGTTCTTGGGTGCGCAACTATTTTATGCATAATAAGCAGTGGTAACTCATGTACCTAGTAGAAGGCTGCAATGCTTTCTCTTCTCTAATGCGTCAACATTTATGTTAGCTTGCCATCTTCAGAAGAAGCGTCAGCTCTTCAAATATGCAACTGGTGGAGCAGCAGGTTAGTCTTGGCAAGCAAGATTTTTAGAAAATGGAGCATGCTCCGTTTTCCACAATCTTTATTACAATCAATTTTAAGCTACTCTTTTTGAGCATATGATGCATTGTAGATAACAAAAAGGCATATCAAGTTGTCAAAAACCAATTTTTCAAGCTTTTTGTGCACAGAGATGAAATTGTTATTGAAGTTTTATCAGACTACTGTACAAGATGTGGCAGACTAGTATTCCAAATAAAACATGGTGATTTGAAGCATTTTCAAGAGTATCCATGGTCTTATTGCTATTATCTGCAATGTATGGTCATCTGGGGTCATGCAAGACACTTTGTGATAACTATGCACCAAAAAGACTCAAGCTAGAATCTTTTTCCTGTGTTTTGGAGTTTATTTCACAATATTTTAGTACTTTTACTCAATCTTGCCAAACCAAATGTGATCTAAAAGTTGCTGGAGTGAGGACAATGTCTTAGGATAAACTCACTTGCAAATTTATCTTCAATGTTAGTCCTCAAATCCAGGTAGAAGTCAAATAATATGGCATGTACATGAGCTGTTTTGCTTCTTGAAGGTATAGTGCCAGCTGTAATAAGATCAGCTACATATTTAGGTTCAATTAAAAAGGCAACAAATCCCGCACCAATGCAATAGAGTGGTGAGGTTTCATTAGTTGCAAGTGGTTTTTAGTAATTTGAAAGCTCGTTTGGGACATACCAATGTGCATGTGTTTTTAAGTTCATCTGAGTCTCTATTCTCGGTTTGTAGCTAATTCGTGATATACTTTTGCACTTGTCTAATGGACAAGAACATGGAAATTATGATGACGTCACACTTTTTAAACTGCTTGCTGGCCAAGCTAGACTCAAATATTAACCAACTGGTCACGTATTTTAATACTTTTATTTTAGTTAAAAAATACATTTTTTATTATTAATTTTGACATATTTCAATTTGCTGCTGTTTCTATAGGACTCCTACTGTACTATTAAATGAGCATATTATTCGAATAGTTTACTAATTGATACAATACATAATTCTCAAGTTTATCAAGTAGTTTTAATCTTCAGTCTAGTCATGTCCATCCCTAGTGCCACTGCCACCGCCACTACCACTAAAATTTTCTATGGCAGGTATAACTCTTGGTAGTGTAAAAAACGTGTGCAGAATGCATGAATTTTATTTAGCGTGAATCACAGTGTTTATATGCTCTGCCATTAAAAAAATCGATTAGGTTACAATAAAGTTGTGGCTGCACTGCCCCACTATTCGTCGTGTTGCATGCTGAAAAGTTTACAGTATATGACGGTTCAAACTAATAATACAATATTCGATCATTTAATTATTGTTCTAAGATGCTGATTTCTATGACATCACCGGAATATTGTAATAAATTACAAAATCCATAAAGATTTCGGAGTTTCCTCGAAAATCCGTCTTAATGTTTAAAATAAATTGGCGCCTTTTAAAATTCAAGTCTGGGTGGTGAAATTCGTTTTCATCAAGCAGCGGAAGAATTCAAATTCATTATTAAGACTTTCATTACATCTTTTTAATTATGACGCTTAAAGAGAAAATCCCTCTTGCTAAAATAAAAAATGCTCTTGGCGATGAGATCGAGGAGAAGCTTGTATCATTCCAGCGTTTCGTGTTCATTGTGACTTTTGTGGTAAGTGAATTTCACCTTGGTTTTAGCGTGATCAGGTAACTTAATTCTATACATCTCTTACTTCCTTTCAGGCATATGCTATGTCGCATTTCAGTCGCAAGAGTTACACAAATGTAAAAGAATCTTTAGCCACTGAAGAGGGGTTTTCGACCGAGCTTTTCAGTCGGTTAGATACCACATTTATGTTTGCCTATGCTATTGGATCATTTTTCAGCGGACAACTTGGCGATCGTTATCCACCATCAATGGTTGTGGCTATTGGACTCATGGGAAATGCGCTTTGCGTTATGGGCTTGGTTATTGGAATATGGGGTGATTTCGTTGGGGGCGACGCTTTTTGGTATAACTTTTACTTCGTAGGTTTATGGCTTTGTCATGGCCTTTTCCAATCCACAGGTAGTTCCGTGGTACCTCAACATCCTTTTATTATGAAACTGTAATTTTTACTATAATTTCAGGAGGACCTGTTAACACTGCAATTATGGGAAGTTGGTTCGGATTTGAAAATCGCGGATTAATATTTGGCACTTGGACTTGTCATCAGTATATTGGAAATATTATTGCAGCATTGACTGCAACCGCTATTCTATCCACAACCATTCCATATTGGTGGCTACTAATTATTGCAGCATCGTGTAACTTTGCTTGGGGTCTTGTAATTTGGTTTTTCCTCCCATCGCGTCCAGCTGAAGTTGGAATTCAGTTTGGAGATGTTCCTACTGCCATAGTTGGGGAGGAAATCAGTAAAGAGAGCGCACAGTTGCCACCAATTTCCTTCATCCAGGTATTATTCTCAATAATGCCAAAAAGATATTATTCGATGCTGACAATTTAATTTATAGTCTTGTATACTCTTTTAGGCATTCAAGATTCCTTCTGTCGCAATGTATTCACTGTCTTTCGGTTTCTTCAAGTTGGTCAATTATGTTTTGTTCTTTTGGCTTCCTTTCTTCTTAGCTCAAACATTCTCCAGCTCTACAAGCAATGTCATCTCCATGCTTTATGATGTTGGTATGATGCCAGGTAAAAGTTTTATTCGCGCATTCCTTTACTTTAGCATATTTTTTAAATCTTAACTTTTTTTTGTAGGGGGTATAATTGTTGGTGTGGTTAGTGATATTTATGGAGGTCGACGCGCATGTGTTATAGTTTCTTTTCTGGTTCTCCTCTGTCCATTACTCTATATATTTAGCGCATATTCTGATGTGGTGAGTTCATTCATACATTACCTAAAATATGCTGTAACAATCATTCAGAAAGATCTATCAATATTCTATAGCAAGTACCACCCGTTCGATCCTGCCTCAAATAAGATAATTTTTTCTTGCTCCTTCTGTACGAAAAAATCATTTAAATATACTATATTTCAGTTCTCATGCAATTCATTTATTTAGAGGGATTTAACTGTTTGCCATTTAATTTGCAATGCCTACATGAATATTTAATCGTATTAATCTTTGGTAAGATGAATAATTATACTGTCTTTCTAATCTGCCTCAATTTTTATTTTTTGTCTTAGCTCTTGTTATTTTACATATTGGTTGCCATAAGTACTAACAATATTTTTTATCTTGATTTTTTCCATAGATGCCAGTAATTTTATTACTCGTTCTTCTTGGATTTATGGGTATACTTGTGGGGGGGCCAAACAATATTATTTCATCAGCAGTTGCAGCCGATTTGGCTAGTCATCCTTCTATTCAGGGTAACAACCGTGCACTTGGGACTGTCACCGGAATTATCAATGGAAGTGGAAGTGTAACTGCAGCTATCGGTATATGCCAATACATGCTAGTCATGAATATTGAATTGTACCAATTTGTCATATCAAACTTCAGGAATTATTTATAATATTCCACCAAAGAGGATTTTAAGACTCTAAATAAGTCACCGAAAAAACTTAATTCCATGGTTCTTCAGTTGATAATATTTTAATTTTGTTGAAAAGTTAAATTTCGGAATAATTTTTAAAAGGTTGAAGTATGCTCAACATGATTTTGTGCCCTATACTTGCATAAGAAAATTTGGCAAATAAGACTTAATATAATTTTTATTATTATAGGTTTATTGTTCATTGGGGATATTGAAACGAAGTGGGGATGGGCTGCAGTATGGTATCTACTCATTTTGTCAACGCTGGCAGGCTGTGCCTTGCTCATGCCCACAGTATACAAGGAAATTTACAACCACCAAGTGCCCACTGGAGTGGCCTCATCTGGCGGTAAATATTCAGCAGTGAAGGATGAAGATACAGCCTAGGTACTAGATTATGTACTATTGATACCACTTTTGTCTTTTTCAGAAGTTAGCAAATACATTGTTTACTTTTCATTATTTCTCACTGCTCTTTTCAAAAGTACTTCTTATAATCTTTCTGGAAAAACGAATTTGTAGCCGAACTTGGCAGAGTATAACCTTTTCAATTATTCGGTAGAATTGAAAATTTGCCAAAAATAATGAAAATGGTGGTACACTGTAGCATCTTTGCATTGGTCTCGCATACGTTCCCTGTCTGAATTGTTTATATTGATATATTTGAACTTTTTGTTGATTATGGTATTGTTCCCTTAGGATAAATATCAGTTTCTTTGCATATTGTTAATGGGATGGGTCATGTTTAGAATGAAAATTCTCTTGCATTGTAGCAAAGGTATATGGTTGAATTTTACTCTGTAGCCAACATTATCCGCACTCCAATCTCACCAGTTTCAGTTACAATAAAATATGATTAAATGAAATAATATCATTCCCCTTTTTATGATCTTTTGCAGTTGTGCTAGTTGATAGTTGAAAAGTGATAACTTATTTGATTGCAATTATACAAATATTGTCTGCACCTGTACTGAACCAAAAGTAGTGGACAATAACCAAATATTGTCGTCTTCTCCACAAAATGAAATGTGATGATTAAACTGAAATTTGTCTTATTCTCCAAATATATTACACAGGTAAAATGATATAATAAATATTTTCCATTTTATAAATTTGCTATTTTGCACTATTAATGGTTTGTTCAGCTGAGATTGACGTTGTGAAATGAAACTATAATTGACAAATATGGCAACAAACGGCACTGAGTAGAAGGCACTATGTAAGGAATTTAGCAGCATCGACTCTTCAGATAAAATTTAAATTATGAAAATCCAGGTATTGATATTGCTGCTAAGCAACAATATACAACCACTTAAGTTATTATCAATTTAATCAATCAAGAAAATAGCAAGGTAGATTAGTCGGGTGTTGGTTATTGTCTACTGAGTTTCCAAGATTCCTGAAAAAAGGGACGATACCACAAAAAGAACATTGACCCAGTGGACAACAATCAAATATGTATTGTGGTTTTAAAACTTTAATCTTATCTATGTATTCTAATGTACCATCAGTATTTTTTATCCAAAATGTACTCTATTTATGGTTAATTCAGAGTTGAGCCAACACAATCTCTAAAACGGTTAATGTCGTATTGAAATTGGTGGCTGTTGTGGATGTATCAAAATAGGTTACCACTTTTTAATTAAAATTTATTTCTGGTGTAATAATAGAAGATATTGCCATTACACACGAAGATGTATTCAAAATTTTAATGACATTTCATTAACTCAAAAAGCCTATTAAAAATTATATATAATTTTTCAAAACAGTTGGAAACTTTTAACAAGAGAATGGTCCGATAGTATAGATAATACGAAAAGTTGTGGAAGAGGACCAATTTTCTTTACCTCTTTTCTTTTGATACAGATCAAATATAGCTGCAAATTCTCATTTATTTTGACAAGGGAAATGCACAAATATATCAACAGGTTTTACTATCTTGCTTTGTTGCTATCCAGACTACTTGCAAATTTTTACTACCATCAGATTGTGTAAGGCATTGATAGTATAACTTAGAGCCACATTTATGAAAAAAACATCTTGAAGCTAGAACTAAAGCATGGAAGAAATTTGGCTCTAAGAAGCTACCAGAAAATTTTTCCTAGCAAACCCTTTTCCGTTTTCAAGTTTATTTATGGAGTGGGGCTTCTTTGTTATTTGGAGGATTTTTCAAGAGATGAAAAATGTACATTGCCGGGACGAGTTTCTTAATTGTAGCTTTTAAGGGAAATAACAGATTTTCCGCATAAAAAGTAATCCAAAACAATAATATATGCTTTACTCTATATGCTGCAAAACATTTTTTGTTTCTTGAAAATCATTATCAACTGACTCTTCTTTCTAATCATTTTGATATGAGAAAAGAATGCTTTTAAAGCCCAAGGATTTATACCAACATTTTTTACTCATTCATTTACATATGAAGAAAATAAATATGATTTACTCGAAATATTTCAGATATTCAATTAACATGTAATCATGTTGAAAGGATTGTGCAAAGATAGGCCTTGAAGCTACAAAACTATAACTTTTCGTGTTTTTTTACTCTTGGATGGTTAGATTTTAGCCATTTTCATATACATTTCAATTGCAAATAAAAAATTTATAGCGTGTTGACTTGATTTTATACTCAATACTTAGTATGAATTTTCACAAAAATTCTTGAGTACAGTGAGCACATTTCCACTCAATAATTTTTAGAAGGATTATCAAGCATCACGAACTTAGTTTTATTCAACAAGTATATATGATACAAAAATTCAGAATTTAATTTTACAGTGTATAACAAAAAACTACAGAAAAATATCAGCTAAAACTGCACATATTTTTATGATCAAGCATTCATGATGCATCCATAAGGATAATTTCAGCATCTTTATGCTCATGATCATCTGAAAGACTAAACACTTTTGAAGTTGTATCATCCGAAACGGATACAAGCCAACCTGTAAAATCCATACTATCTCTGGGAAAATATATGTCGAAGTCATTCACCATATCAGAATGACCAGAAAATGTTCTAGAACAATTGCCATTAAGAGCATCCCATGCTCGTAAAATACCATCTGCACATGAAGTATAAACTATTGGTTGTGATGGATGCCATCTTAATTTGGTCACGCCTGCTGGATGTTTACATGATATTCGACATAAACCACTCTGCCAGTCCCAAATCTAGAGAACACAAGTAAAATTATGAATACAGTATAATCGTTAGGAAAGTAACTATTTTAATAAATTAGGGCATTTCAAAAAGGCGAAAGTGCAGTTTAGACTACAAATTTTACATACAATTGGTCCAAATGTTAAGGTGTACGCCCTTTCAAACCACTCTGTATACAATGCATATGCAATCCTTACACAGAAAATAATCAACGCACATTGAAAAATAACCACTACATCCATTCAGAAATCTCTCATATGCAACTCTAAGTAAACCTGTATGACGTTAAATCCGGATTAAATGCGACATGGCAAAAATGGATCAAAAAGAAGTTAACTGAACCAACACAAACATATTATAATGTACTGACTTCAATTGAAAAAATAAACCCAAGATAAATATAATGTGTCAAAAACGGAGATTACCAATGTACATGAAAGTGGTATAAAATTATTATGACTGGAATTTTCATTCCATTTCAAAACAATAAGTATATAATGTAGCACAAAATATAATATTAATCGAGAAGCAGTGAATCGCAAATAAGCGCATGAAATTAATTAAGTTTGCTTGAAACCAACTTTTTAAAATAGAATATTATGATTTAGTAATTTTACTGTGTACAATGCTAAATAAGTAAATGTTTTAATGAGTGTGGTAACATTTCACCTTCAAGTATCCATCGGTGCCACCTGTTGCGCACCATGGTTTCCAACCACAGAATCCAACTGATTCAACTGAATGTGAATCAATATCATTAACTGAATGTAAAAATGTCGAGAGAATCTTTTTTCCTTGTACATGCACTATAGATGATTTGCCATCTTGACTGCCCAGCATTACCATATGTGATTGTTCTGGGTCTGGATGGATAGCTATACATGTAATTGGACCTTCGTGGAAACCATAACCTTGAAAGACATGGCGGCATTCACCAGATTTCGGCACCCAAACTCTAACTGTGCAGTCTTCGCCGCCGGTGATAGCTAATCGCCCATTTGAAGTAAACGTTCCGCATGTTACAGGACCGTCGTGCCCAGTAAACACACGCATGCATTCTCCCGTGATTGCGAGCCACATCCAAACAGTACCATTTTTGCCGCCAGCGAGGATGACGTTGCCTTTGCTGTGCCACGATATCCATTCAATGTCGTCAGGACCTTCTAAGCAGGCTTTCAACGCAAATAACTGCGTATCCCAAATTTGAATCCTCCCATCGAAACCGGCTGTTGCTGCAAGGCTGCCATCATAGGAAAACCCAACGTTACTAACGGTATCTGTATGACCTCCCAGTTCTTTGGAATCTAAAAGCTTACCGTCTGGTGAGAGATTCCAAATGAACCCACGATCATCACCACCCCCAGATAGTATCTGAGTTGGTTTGACTGGATTAATACTAACGGCATAGACCACTGCACTATGTTCGGAAAAAGTAGTCTGAGAAGAATCCAACAACAGAGGTGTTGATTCATCCATTGCATCAAGGTCATCATCATCATCATCGACAGGAGGTTCTTCACCAAGTGGAAACTCTTCAATGACATCATTAAGATCAATGAAGAGATCGTGCTCTTCTTCAGGAATATCAATGCTCTCAGAATCGCTCATTCCAAAATTTTGGAGCAAATGGTTGGTTAACTGAAAACATGTTGATGAAAACGCACTAGCAAAGTTTAACATTGAAAAAGGATTGTCGCAGTCGGAAAAATTTTAGCTATACTGCCCCAGCTAAAATGTACCTTTTACACCACCTTGACCCCAGAATATGGTCCCACAAGATAGGTCACATTAAATTTTGAAAAGAATTTTTCTTGCATATTTCCATCAACGTGATCTTATATTGAAATATAATTCTAGGTACAGCGTAAACACCTATATATAAGGTCAATTTCAATCATTAGATATCAAGCAGGAGCTGGAACCGTCCAACAAGGGTAGTTGATTCATGGGCTGAAATTTATCTGAGAAAATTATTGTATTGCAGTCACTACTTTTCCACTGCAGTGCTAATTTGATCTGTTGCTATGGACATATAAAACAACATACTATACAAATAATATTATCAGCAAAAAAGAGAATTGGGGCATTTTTCCCTAAAATAATGAATCAACTTGGAATGATTGTTCGTCCTCTTTTACTAAATTTACATGGCTCAAGTTCATGGATCAGTATTTTATACTTATTCACATAGTTTGTTGTACTCACCTTGAATGTCAGATCAGTAAATTTAAGATAATTGCAATAACTTTCTCTTAAATTGAAAATGCTTTCTCAGTTACTACTTCAGCTACCACTCAATCTTATGAATGTGCAAGCAAAACAAATAGGATGCAAAATTACAACAGCAAGGGAACATATCATTATGATTTGTGTGCTGCTGTGAAGCATATTCACTTCTAGCAGCACAATTGTATTTGTATAAAATAACCCATCAGCATAGTCTGTCACCACAGTCCAATATATAGAATATTGATTCACTTCAAAACTTTGTAGAATTCCACAGCTATAAAATGAAATAAATCCCTTAAGAAATTAACTTCTAATACTCAATGAATTTCTGTTTACTGTATTTCCTTATTATGATGCAATTCCTTGTGCATTATTCAGTGATATGTGCTGTAAGTATTGATGAAAGTTTACATTTTTTGCCAGGAGCTCTCCATATTGTTTTGCTCTTGTTCAGCTCATATACTTCTAGAATCAGTGCTTGGTATACTTTTTCAAACTGTTATTGACAATAGTTACCATGTAAAAATAAGATATACCGTGTTGAAATATATATATGTTTAAGATTATATTTGAAAAATTGGCCTTCCTTCAAAATATGTAAAAAGACAGAGTGAAACACAATACTCATTATTCTAGTTATATTTGAAGGTTTTGTGACAAAAAAAAAATAGTTGCAAGCAAAGTATACCTGCATCATTATATTGTAATGATTAACTAATTGTGTTAATGCATAAGCCAAGAAGCAAGAGCAAAACAAAGAGTACAAAAATATTACACAAATAATGCAACTCTATTAGCCTTGTCTCATGTATTGACAAGAACTAACCTTGTCAACACCTTAAAACTTATTCTACTCACACACAAGACAAATTAGATCAAACCATAAATATAGCTCCCTGAAGGAATTCTACATGAACAAACATTGTAATATAGAGATAAATCATGATTCTAAGACAAATTATATAGGGAAAACATATTAGATCCTGACATTTATATATAAATAAGTATAGTTAGTCAAGCAGTTTAAAGTGAAAGGAGTTAGTAAACTCACATCAGGATTTGCTCTGCTGCTTACTACTGTCCACTCCAATGAAAGATTTTTAAAGTAAAAAAGTAGTAAAAAGACAAGCTAGTTTTTTGTTTGGGATTTACCATATCAGACTATTTTTGAAGCATGTATGCCTGATCCATGATTATATAAAAAGGTCAAAGAGGAGATGTAAATAGGGCTGTTGTCCAAGTTTTTTTGTATCTAAAGAGTTTTATACAAACTGAGAAACGACATTGAACAGTGTTAAAAGCTGCATAGCTATAATAATTAGACAAAAAAAACAAACTTTTGAGGGCATTATTTCATTATCAATAGCCATGACATAGTATCTTATCTTCTCTTGTGTCAAAAAGTAGTTATTATTCTTGGCTTAATGTGTTATCAAGATTTAACTTGTTATACAGTGTGTTAGGAATTAACACCTAAGGGAGTTAATTCTATTCTGTAGCTGCGGTGTAATTTGTTTTGGTTTCAGTTCGGTTTTAGTTCGGTTTCAGTTTGGTTTCAGTTTGATTTCAGCTTGGCTTCAGTTTGGTTTCAGTTTCAGTTCCAAGATACATCAGAGAACTGAACCCTGTTCTTCATGCTACTAAGTTTTGTGTGTTGCGAAAGTTATCTCACTTTCAGCAACACATGTAGGTTAATATCAAATACTATTTCTGTTTTTATGTTATTTGTTGTGTTTGTATTTTCCTAACACAGTGCTACTTTTGTTCAGAGAATGACTAGTAGTTCTTTATATTTTTTAACAATATATTTCAAGTTCAATTAAAAATCTGCATTTCAACTTCTGGTAACTTTTACAATTCATCTGTAATACTCTATAACATTCTTTACTGCAAATACAATGCTTAAGACAATAATTCTACCTTTAATCTTGTCTCATGCACCATTGCCAGTTGAATAGAATGGTGTTTTGAGTAACCTCACACTTAGTGTTGAGATACTTTACTTAAATATCTATTCTTTGTTCATATCATTTTAACTCATTTCTTTTATGTTTTTCTTGACACAATACAGGAGCATATTCCCTATCTTTTGTCCTACATACAAAAAAGATCCTTCCAACAGTATCCACATCTTTAATGTTTACACCGTTTCATTATTCCACAAAGTATTTTCTTGGTGGTTCCCAAACCAGCATCTCTGATAAACGCCTGACTGAGTAACCCCATAATTCAATATCAGACCAATCTGTGCTTGATATTTGTTAATTAATAAAAACATCCCTCACTCTTCTCTGTTATCACTTTGATTACCTTGCTGCTGTACAGAGTAAGATTGTCATTGCAGAAAAGCTCCCTTCTTGCATACGCTCATAAAATACATTCTGATTAAACTATTTTATTTAGTTTGTTGTAATTGTCTTTTTGTTTTACCCGTTGCTCTCCTATTCATTTCACATCTTTTGTGTACTTATTCATTGTCATAACATATTAACTCTTTAGAGGATTACAAGTCTAACATTATGCCTAAGTTTAATTTGCTTTTTCATGGAGTTTTTTAATTAGACAATTTTGCCTTTTTTCTCGTTTTTTTTCTTTCATGTAATCTTAATGCTGCAATACTCTTTATAGGGTATTTTGGATGTAGTGTAAATGTGTTTAAGAAGTATATATGTTTGAAAATATTCATGCACTTGAGAAATTTATTGGATATTTGTAATTTGAAATGAGATTCATAATTTGAACATGTTATTTTTGGTTTATAAGGAAGTTTTGTTGGAACGTGAATAAATTATTGCATTTTCATTTTCCATATACTGCCTGTTTTAGAACTAAATAAATAAAAATATTTCAGTTTTTACAATAAATATATTCATATATACTAATGAAAATTTAAAACTATTGCAAAGATTTTTAATGCTGCTTTAGTTTATTTCAGATTACTTGCAACTAAAGTATTACTTTAGATCAAATAAACATAAGAAATTTTTGACATTTATTAACAAGGAATGCAATATTATTGGCATTATGCAGAAGTTTTAGTCAAAGTGTATAGTTAACCAAAATAATTACACAAATGTGGCATCAAACAAAGAAATATGTATGCTTACTGTCCCTTTCCTTGCAAGTCAATAGACCAGCTGTATCCAGTGCAGCAGGTCAAGGGTAGAAAAAGTTAAGTGTTTTCTTGAAGATGTATGGCATTTCTGTACATCTTGAAAATATACGTGTTAGTTTAAGACCATTGGATTATTTTTGACTATGTTAAATTTTCTTTTACTATTTCAATCAAATTGATATCTTCAGCTGCACATGAAAGTATAAAACTGCTATTGAAAAAAATATGATAAATTTTACTGATTGTTTTGTGACAAATGATAAGTGCTTGAGATGGATATTCACCTGATATCTGCATAAGTGTTTTATATATAAGGAGCATACTATTGCAACAACTTTTATGGAACTTTAGTAAAAGCTGCAATTAACAGTTAGTGCATATATGAACTAGTTCAGAGATATAAATATATAAGTCTACTATGCTCTATTGTGCAAGCATTACATTGTAAATGATTGCTCATTTCAGTATTTATCATCTAATTTATGGCGGTTGGCTGTTGGAAATATCCTGATCAAGCCCTTTAATATGTTCTCTTTTATAAATATGCAGTTATAAATATGATTTTAGGATGTAATTGTTTTCATTACTTTTCTGATTAGTCTTGTTTTTTTTTAAATCTCATTTCTAGAATGTTGTCAGGAATGTAAAATACAGCACAAACACAATGAATTGTGATAGAATGCGCATTTTATTACATCCTAAATTGTGTTGATAGAAGTGAGATAACTTCATCAGCACAACAAAACATCACTTACTGAAACTTGTTCTCATAATCAGAACTGAAACTTGTTCTCACAGACTAAACTGAAACTCCAACATGGTATCAGAAGAAATGTACTGCAGCCATAAAATAGAATTAACTCCCTTAGGGATTAATTCCTGACAAATGTCATTTTTATGAAATATAACAGTATAGCTTAAGTTACTTCAAGGTTGTGTAAAAGTATTACTTTGTAAGTTGTATTGTCTATTGAAAACTTTTCTGCTTTGGTCAATGAGTGCATTAGAATATGCAAAGGTATTAATAGCAGAGAACAGGTCATTTAGTCAGAAAGAATTTACATCATTCAGTACATCTACTAGTCTCCTTGCATTTGGCACAGTTTGCATCAGTCAATCTCCTAAAATATATTATATTCAGTTATTCATAGATGATGGCTGATGAGATGAGTATTGGTTAGTATAAATAAAAAATGTGCAACATTTTTATGTGACTTTAAAATGCTATCCAATGAGACAAAATGTTCATTGATATATTTAGAAAGTGGTCTAAGCAATATTCAGTCATGTATTTGAGTTGTTAGGTCACAAGTTCCATAAAAATCATGTTATGTCTGATCTGTAGAGTAGTTAAGGTAAGATAAAGTTGACTCCACTTTAAGAAGTACCTTTTTTTGTCCAAATTAGTTGAAACTTTAATTTCTAGCATTTCTTACTGATTGTCACATTGTTTGCTTTTATGGTAAATACTGCTATTCCAAGCAAAAAATTTAAATATGAAATTTCCAAAATTGGTTGGTTGCTAGATTGATGGCTTAATTGTTTATGCCAGTAATGATAATTCTTGCAAACAAGTTTTAGTACCATGATGAGAAGGCTTGTTTCAGTATAGATGTAACAGTCAGTAAGACATAACTTAAGTCTAAGCATAGACAGTGCATGATATATCAGGTGAATAAGCAGTGAATCGTGTAATGTCAATACATACATTTTTGCTAGTTTACTATCATATGTTAAATGTGGTTTATTGTGTGAGTTACTATTTGAGTCAGGCATATCTTGTGCTATAAACTAACTGACCATAAAAATGTTTAGGAAGTGATGGCCATTTTGTTAATTTACCTGTTCAAAATACCAACTGTCATAATGACATAAATTTGTAACTTTTGAATCAGATCTGCTTCTTTTCCATTACTTCCATGGCTACTGGTGCTTACTCTCAGAGCTATTACTGTCAACTACTTTATTTTTTACATTGATAATGTTACTAAGAAGTAGCTTACATTATGACTTGCATGGAAATAAAAAAGTTGAGAAGTAAGGAAGGATTGACTTAGGAAAGTTGACAAAGCAACAGAGACAGACCAACTGCAATAGTAAAAAAGGAACAAGAGAAAAGAAGTGTAGCAAGTATATATTAACTTGTTTGTTTTTACTAATGAACAAAAACGCAACTGTAGAACTTAAAAAATAATTGTTTATAACTAGCTTGGATTTGATGGCTAGATGCATTCTCATTGGTTACTTTGTGGAACGTCACAAGTGGAAATTGAATACAAATTCCCATTGGTTGATTTGTAGAGTATAATAAAAGATATGGAACATAAAACATATAATTCAGAATGTGCGGATCTAAAAAATAAGTGTAGTCCTAACAGCTTAGCTGCCATTGCTCAACAAATTTCACTTATGATTAATATATGCAATATCTTGTCAAGATGCAATTGTGTTTAGTACTCTTATAAGCTGATTACATGAAAAGTATTTGATAAAAACAATTATGAGTATAAATTACTGGAAAACAGACTTGCACAAGTGAACTAAGATTGATACTATAACCTGATTAATCTGTTCAATGTGTTCTAACTGTACCATCAACTTATATGATGCTATTGGGAAATTTTGGTTCATCAGTATAACACAACAGATACTAGGAAGAGGTCATACAGTATACATTACTGTGTTACTAGAAGTGGATTCTAGCAATGCAAGACAGACAAGTATTCAGTCATGTGACAGGCCATTAGCAATTGCGCTGTGGCACTATTCTATTAGCTAAAGTTTGAACATGATGTCAGCAGTTGGAATTATTAGTAATATAGATTGAAAATCTTCAACAGAAACAATGACACAGCTACAGTAAAATAGGGTTAACTGCTAACCAGCTAGTTCCTAACAATCAACAACATTGTTGGTAAGTCAAATGTTCTACACTATAGGTGAAAGCCAAAGAAAAATGTCAGGATTTCTACCTACAGTTACTGCTACAATTTCTATTCTAACTATGATCCGTTATCTGTCAATATGAGCTTCTAACTTATAATTGCAGTTTTCATTTCCAAATCAACAGTACAATTTTCAAGATCTGACATTCATTTACAATCACAAAACTTGGAATGTCATTTCCTATATGAAACTTTTTATATGCAAATAAACTTCTTTTCTGTGATTTTAAAAAACTTCCACGATGACGTAATTCTAATTCTGCTTTATGTTTTCACTTGATTTCTTTGTATCTTTTTCTCATCTATAAAAGATTGCTGCTTTTCAGACAATGTAATCTCTGGGGCATGGGTTGTTTAAATCATTATTATTTCTTCATAAATTTTTTTCATGTCATTTTAGTATGCTTGTTTTATATATGTATCCCATCTTTCCTCTTTCATTACTTTGATATCTTATCTGCTGTTTCTTGCTAAGATTATAGGATCATACCAAGTTGTATATTAATATCTATCTTTCCTTCCACTACTCTTACAATAAATTTTGCGTCATTGCTGTTTAAGAGGGATAGAGATTTATTTATCTGGTGCAATTTTTTCTTACTATAAAAGTCCTGTCAAGTACAATGGAACTTTTGCTGTTGGGCTCACAACGTGTTAAACTAGACAGGAACAAAACACTACATAAATATTCAAGAAATAAACTTTGAAAGCATAGCATAATATAGCAGAAAAAGAAAATCTATGGCTACATATTGTAGCCTGCTCAGAAGATGTTTTTGACAGGTTAGCAATGATATCCACTTAGGCCTAATACATAAAAATGACAGATACAATGAAATTACTTCCATAGTAGAATAGGACAAGATAATTTGCAACCACCGACAACTCAGGTTACGCAGAATGTGCAATAGAGATCCATTACTTAGTCATTCATGCAAAAAGGTAAAACGTGGATGTATTAAAAATAGTATAAATTTCTGGGTGAAATAATAGCGAAATGTGCAACTGGAGATAATTTCATAGTACGCATCAATAGGAACAGCAAAATATACTGATACTTGATTAGAACAATTTTTAGTACTTCCAAGTTTCTAAGTGCAGAAACTTCTTTTAAATGTACTTTATTATGCATGAACAGTAAAAGAGACTTAGTGTAAAGAAAAAAGCCATCGTTGCTTTTTTTCAAAAGGGCTCTAATCGGATTACTTTTCTTACCGAGGCAGTTGCAAAAGCAAGCAAAAAATACCAACCATGGCTTCAAGTGCAGCTTAAATACTTTTTTATTTTGTTTTTGGTTGATTTTATACTATGATCATCTAAAATTCCTGAAAGCTTATAAACAACTTTTGATCATGTTCCTGCACTGTTTTCTCCCATGAAATATGCATTGTTTTGGTTGAATAAGATGATTGGCGTGGTGCAAGATATTCCATGGAGATCCGAAGGTTAGAATGCTTTACTAAAAAGTATAAATTGAAAATCTAGTTGTAGTAGATTAAACTATTCGTAAGATATATCTATAGTACAAGTTATAATTTGATTAATTCTCGAGCTAAGTTGGTTAAAATGGCGTTAAATATTTTTCAACAAAAAACTCACTCGTAGTAGTTTTTTTCAATTCTAGCTATTATGTGCATTTAAGGCTTCGAATGTAAAATGTCAAATTGAAGGTGATGTGAATGGATATATATTTACGTTGTTACTTTTACATCTCTCTTCATACGGGTAGGTCGTATCGATCTTCAAGACGCTTAAACAACACCTGCATAAAAAAATGCTATCAACAATGGGATGGTTCAGCAATCTAAGGAAATTAATTATGTAATCACAGTGCACAATAAATTCTAGTAACATATATTTATACGCTAAAAAATGCAATTCATATTTTATCAGAAAAATGTCTACATTTCACCTCGACAGCTTTTAAGTACTTTCCATATCTCACAAATATATATATATATGTATAAACCAGTTAAACTTCCTAATTTAGGCATATTGGTGTCAACAAATTACGAAATATAAATATGACTGCATGTCGTTTTATCATTGTATAATATTTACTTATAGAAATGCATTGGCAATACACAGGTATACCATCTATATATCGATTTTGCCAATCTTATATTCGAACGAAAGCTTTCATTCTAAGGTTTTGGAACTTGCGGATAATTGTTGTATTATTCTTTTTGGATAAAAAAAGGTGCTTGTGAAAATGAAATAATAAATGACTCAAGTTCAGGTAGTAGATTTACTTGGATTGTGTCGATGAAGGTAGTCATTCATACTGTTGGATTCTACTCTACAATCAGCATTATCTAATACAATAGACCAAATTCTAATTTCTCTCATTTTCTCTTGTAATATCAAAATAATTCATTTTTTTATCTTCGTTATCCTCACCAGTTTTATTGGTTGGTAATAGTAAAATGGTTAATATATTAGTCAATGAATTTAAAATTTTCGATCGTATATTATGGGTACACTGGTGTACCGCCAATATCTGCATATATAAATATCTCCTCACCTCATAGCGACCAGCATACCTGAAAAAAAGACAAAAAAGTTAGCATAGAGCAATATATTTGTATGCACATATGTATCAACATACCTTCGAATGGTATCTTCAACACTTGATAGTTTGCTCGGATTTACGGCTTCGTAAAATTTTGTCAGTCTCTCTCTACAAAAATTTAAAAAATAATTTGGGTTCAAATATACTCATAACAGCCTCAGCGCTTCTCAAGGATTTGGTTGAAAAAGATGATTCACCAATCAGCATGCACGAATTTTGAAAAATTGTTCCTAGATTAATTACTGTTGATTTATGCACCCATTTTCTTTGGGGCATGCATTCAGTAAAGTAATATGTACAAAGTTGAAATCCAATAATACAAAAACAAATTTGGGTATTTATGTTCAAGACTCCACACTGTTAAAACAGCTCAAATGTGCAAGTTTTGTCACACTTTATGTAATTTTTTAAAATAGAAAGACTGATAGCGCAAAATAAAAAATCTGTTAGACATTTACTGAATTGGAAATTACACAGGTTTGGGTCATAGAAAACCATTCAAAAAGGAAAAAGATTTTTGGAAAAATAAAATAGGCAAAATAACCTTACGCAACTCCTGTATTCTAAAAATAACTTAAATGCTTTTTTTGCAACTGCTCATACTCCTTCTTTCATAAAACTACAAAGACAACAAATCTGTGAGGACCACTGAAATAATTCGCTACATCCAAAAATCTGAAGCTGATCTTGGCACAATATATGATTTTTCAGTTATTCATAATAAATGAAAATTCGTTGAAAACATTTTTATAGTTCATTATATACATATATAACTGTACCTAGCATTAATCATATCCTTGGCAGGTTGTTCAGCCATAGCTTTTAGCTTGAAGTACCCTCCAAATATGATCGCTACCATGGCAACCACAAACACCAGTAAATTGAGCATTTTTCGAAATTTCCCCTTATCTTTCCTAATTGATTGATACAATCAATTTCAAACACACGAAAAATTTAGCTCAACTTCAAAAGTGTTCTAATATATACATAAAGACGATTTACCTCGGTGGCACCTCAAAATCTTGTACCTCAGAACAAAATATCCCGCATAAATCTATCGTAAATTCCACCGTCGTAATCTATGCATGAAAAGTTGATGCAAACAGCTACATATGTATTATAGAATTCATATACAATGGTGATATATATGCAACAGCCACCTCTCTACTCAATAGTAAAATCCACTATCATTGTCTGCTCATGAAAAGATGACATACAGAAAGGCATGTAGAGATGCACAAATAGTATGAATTCATACTTAGTGCTGATCATCGATATAAAAGTGCACCATTGACTATCAGTGAAAATGTCAAGGGATAAAGATGCTGTGCATTCTAAAAACTGAGTTTACTTATGTCTAAATGCCCCAAGGAGAATTAATTTAATATTTTTATACATTAATTCAAATCTTCATCTGTTAAACGTTTTACCCCATTAAACAGTGCAAATATTTACATTACAGCAAGAAAGAGAAAGAAAACTGCCAATTTCGGCCAAACTCGATAGAAAAATGAACCTTATAATAAACAGGGTGCTGGAATACGGCAGCGCGATTTTGTTCATGCATTAACAGTTATGCCGGAAAATATGCATACACTGAATCAGTGACAAATAAGTCATGTTGAAAGGTAATTTAATGAGCCCCACAAGTTGAAGGCAACTGTCAGTGCACAAAAGAAAATGACTACAGTGCGGCTAGGGAGAATGTAAAGTATGTATGTAATTGACAATATATATGCATATAAAATAAAATCCGAAATGAATTTTTACCGTAGCTGGTGCAGGATACCCTGAATCATCGTATTGCATTAACGGATCACCCAAATCATGAATTGTGATCTGTTTCTCTGATTCATACCCGTGTTCACCTAATGGTTGAACAATTCGAATCTTAGTTCCTCTTTCAAACCCTTTACGGGAGTCAAAAGTTCTGGTCGTTACAGCAGGCAACCTACAAGTATGGCATTAAAATTTAAAAAAATATAAAATATGTAGAGAAATTGAAGTTTACAACCCTCAAGTTTAGATTTTGGCACATAATAAACTCAAAATAAGCTGCTTGAATTTGTGTAGTCTGTAAAATCTTCCTTCTGTAGCAACTCAACTGAAGAAACCATATCTTATCTATAGCAGCTTAAAGGCAACTAACTGTAATAATTTGGAGGAGTGTGCAGCAAGGTAGACATTGCTAGCAAGCTTGTGGAAAGCGAGGGAAAACGCATAATGGTAGTCATCAATTAGAAGCGGATCTTATCCACATTTATCTACTGGAAATTTCACCTACCCACACTCAACCAAGCAGATACATACTACTCGCGCCAGAACAGCATTAATATATATGTATACTATGCAATATTAAGTTTTTTGTAAACGAACCTAGTGTTCTTAGAGAAAAGTATATCCGCTTTCGACTCATTGCCTGCATGAATCAGACTGATAGGTAAAGACAGCACATCTTCAGCCTTCACATTCCCTTCAGAACTTCAAAAAACAATGAAAAGATCAAGCAACTGTATTGCGTCGATACATAGAACAGCTTTATAGAAAATACCGTGATAACACAAAGAGAACAAGGTTCAGTTCAAAATAGAGAAATATTAACCAAAAATGTAGAAATTCATATCTATAGTGGTGGGTCAAAAGCTTCAAATTCCTAATTTGTAAATATAGGATAGTACTAAACAAATATTCAACACTTCACATTTATAAATCCAACGCCTATTATGTGTTTAGCTTCATACTACAGTAATTGTCAGCCATATGATAAAATCTAAAATTTGAATTGTCTTGAATGAAAACTTAGCATAATAGAATTGATATATAAATCGATTTAATTACTACAACTATAATCTTAAATATGCCATCGTCGGCGGCATATACCGATTCAATTTAAGAACAAGAAACCTGTGAGTGTCCAACCACTTGTGTCTAGTCTTTGTAAAGATATTTTTCTTATGGCCCACAGTTCTATGTATAGATCAGATTCAACAGTTTTTAGTTCCTTATATCGTGCATTACTTTTAAAAGATAGCTAGCGAATTCTCATACCTTAACCCTCTATCACCTGCTAATACGATAGCAGCACCCTTCGATACTTCCATACTATCAATTATACTTATCGGAACATTCTGAAATGCCTCCTTGACAGTACGTTCAATAGCAGGCATATGCTGCGCAACTCCACCTCCTAACAGCACACTTTCTATATTAGGAAGGTTATCAATACTCTTCAAGCGAACAAGCATTTCCGAAAATCTAAACAGGAAGAATAAGACAGGCACATTATGTAAAGGTCAAGACAGCAGCACTGTATTTTTTTAATAATAATTTCATGATTCCAGTAAAAATATTTCTAAAAGAGTACAAAATTAGCAAATTTTAGCCTGACTTTAATAATCAAGTCTCTTAATGAGAATTGGAAACCAAATAAATATAATGAAATTACAAAACTATAAAGGATCATCAGAAATGAACAAAATTGATACTGTAGTTACTTCCACTCTTTACACAACAAATTCATATTTAATGGATTTTCAATTATTACGAATAAGTGAAAATGCATATCATGTTCAAATTCAGCTTCAGATTTTCGAAAATGAGAAATTCATTCGGTGGTTCAGACAAATTTGTTACATTTTTGGCTTGCAGCATATTCAAATTGCAATATATATTGAATATAACATATGTAATTGCCCAGTTCCAAACTAGCCAAAGTTCATAAAAAAATAGAAATAAACTTACTCTCGTAGCATAGGTGCTAAGCACAGCTCCATATCCATCCGGGTAAGCTCAGTTGAGTACTCAAATTCAGGCTTTGAGGGAATTGACCCCTTTGTAAGACTTATCGTAGTTGTCTGCTGGTCGGATAAAATCTCTCTGGCATTGCGTGCTAGATTTAAAATACGAACAAAACATTCAGAATCCACAGTATCGCCAAATTTTTTCTCTATGTCCCCCTGAAAGAACGAGTAAGGAAAATGAATGTAGACTAGCAAAAAGTAACAATAAAAGCCCAAAATTGAATAAACATGCTTAGCATTTCCTCTTGGACAGAGTGCAAATATTAGTTATTTGGCTAAGAAATTGAATATTTCACCCGAGGGCTTTGTAAGATAACGTCGTATATATACGAGACGCTATACTGAAATTTACATATCTCTAGTAAAGGCAGCATGACCCCATCTAAAATCAACCAATTGAAAGTGTTAGTGATTAAAACCAATTAAGGCTAATTCATCAAGTGCAAATGGCAAACCAATCCACCAGAAGCAAGAAGCCTTTATTGAAATAATAATTTTTTAATTAATTCATATTGACATCTCAAGATGGTCAGATATTTGTTTTTTGCACATTTGAGCAATTACAATATGATTCCCTTTCAAAACTTAGTCCACTATATTAAATAAAATCTTTTGAGATTACCGCTTATTCTGTCCTAGGTTGATTAAAATGACTTTTTCCCTCCTCTTAATAAGGCAATTCATTTAAAAAGGAATTCTACGATATGAGCCTGAAAAATATACATACAGTAAACTTCGGATATAACGAATCAACTCATAAAGAACTCTCACTTACAACGAATAAATGAAGAAGTTATATTATTCCAATTTCAGTGTCGAATTTTAATTTAAATAGAATTGAATTGATGGTCCAGACAGATTTTTTGCATCCAAAGTTTACTACATGACAATTCAACCAAATCTTGAAATTCACTACCTGAATTTTTTTGGCAATGGTATAATCCATATTCGCACCCCCTATTCCCCATGCTCCGCAAGAGTTAAGGACTTCAAAATACCCTTCATCACCAAATTGAATCAAATTCATACTGACCCCGCCACCCCCCAACCGTATAACTGCAACCACCTTATTTTGGGTAACATCGCTAATCAACCCCTTCTCTGGCTTGTAGAAATATCCAATGGCCATCGAGAGAGGAGACGAGATATAACGTCCAGGGTGCATGCCAGCAAGGAATATGGCACATTGAAAGCTAACTCGAGAGGAATCATTAAACCACGTAGGAACTGGAAAAGATGCAGATGTAAACATGGGTACGTACATTCACATAATATTGAAAAACAAAAGTAGTATTAAATTTGCAAACAGATAGTAAAAACCTTTTAAACTAGTATAGTATACGTACGCATCATAATATTATCATTTGCATCAAAATGATGCATTCACATATAAAAATATTGAAAAATATGAAATTTTACAAGCATCTTGTTACATTTTAAAAAAGAGATTTGAAAATTGTGAATAGACATAATGGACATATGTGCACATACATCATACTATTTACTCTTTGTGTGCATAAATGTACAAGCAATATCCAATGATTTACATGGAAAAACTGTGACTAGTTTTAAAAGCGATTGGCCGCTTGAGTTAGGAAATTATAATCTATGCTTTCAAAACTACGACACAACCAAATAATATCTCTTTCTGAGTCAATATTTCAATTGTGCTTACATGTAGTCATGTACTCTATACTTCATCTACCTGTGAATGCGCATGTTACACAAGTAACTTTGAATGCAGCTAACACCTTTAACTTCAGTGATACTAATAAGACTGCCAATAAATGCTCTGGTTCACAGCCGCTCCACACTTTTCCCTCATCATCCTCCGGCAAAGAAATGCGCACACCACTATTACATGCACAAAATATCGTAAAACTAGCAATGTACAATACGCATCAATTTTTCTAAATCGTTATTCACATAGAGACAACATAAACTTATAGTGATACTGAATAAGCATACTCTAAAACTCCCACAATAATCGTAATTTCTCGTCCTTTGCATATAAATTATAATTGAGGTCTTCATTCAATTAGTTGAATAAACATTCACCTGAATTCCTCTGACTCTTTGTCATTTACCAACTGAATCTTTAAAGGACTAGTCTTTTGCATCATCATTAACCCTTCTTCACGATGCGATACAGCCAACAAACCTGTTCCAGCACTCACTCGAATCATATCCCCTCCTTTCTCATCCCCCTCTTTTAACCCCATCACGATATCCTTGGGTAACTTCTGAGACCTATTTTCTCGCTTCACCCACTTTCTCAAATTACGCGATCCAGTTTTTGGATCTAGCCATAGCGCAGCTGGTAGAGGGGTGCGACCAGTTAGTGGTATGGCCCCTTTCTCTGGGAGAAAGAGAAATGCGCTATAGGAGGTGGCCCCTATAGCGATGCCTAGACAGGCGTGCATGTCCTCTGAACTGGCACTAGTAGTGTCAGCATCATGAATGTCATAGCCTCCGCCGCCACAACACGATGAATTATGACCCTAAAATCCATGTAAACATTGAAATAAGGCTTGATTTTATAAGGATTTTTTTCATTAAACAGTTCCCTTGTGTGCATATAAAATTTGTAAGGAAGACTTACACAAAACTCGTTTAAGAGTTATTGCACTAGCAGTCAGGCAAATGAGATTCGACCGATCAGATTAGAAATTGATTGGACTATATGCCGACAAAAATTGGTTAAGCTCAATTTTTAGATAATTTCTTACATATCTCTGGTCAAAATTATTTAACTGAACCCAAGTTAAGTTTATTTTCAATTGTCCCACTTTTTTGCTCTTTTTCAAAAATCTTGCCAATAATAAATTTATATTTGAATCTGTATGATCATTTTGAAATAAAAAGATTGATGAAGCATACAAATTTGTGCCCCAAGTGCTTGAATGAAAAAAAGGTGGGGAGAAAATTATTTGGATTCGACAAATGTAAACCTTAAAAAATAGTCGACCTTTGAAATTGATTGCAATAACTTAAAAATTGCATTATGAGCAAACTGGCATGAAAGCTTATACTAAAAATCATAGTAATATCCAATATAATGCTAGAAGCAATAATATTTATCTTAAAACTCAATCGCAGCATATTGGAATGAAAACGGAAAAATACTCCTGAAAGGACACATACTTTTCATTAATATGATAGCACCAACTCATTTGAAAAGGTTAAATGGTTTCAAAATTAAAATTAATTAATTAAAAATTAGTACTTTAAGTTCATGTTTTTGCTTTAAAGTATCAATATTTTATTTTCTTGGAAATTATTGAGCTTTCATCTCAAAACGAAAAAGATTAAATTAAATTATTTCATTTTATTAAAATTTTCAAGTCATTATTGCCACAAACAATTATAATAATGGATATATTTTAATAATGAAATTTAATGCAGTCAAAATATAAAAATATATTATATTCCACATCACCGAATTAAAAATGATACGACGTTTTAGAAAATATGCCGTAATTCTCAACTTTTAGATTTGATGATTTGATTAATTAACTAAATAGTAATGAATTTGATTGGCCACATTTTTAGGGGATTCTTACGATTAGGAGAATTTCTTTGAATGGATGGTAGTAAGTCCGAATTTATACATCAATAATCAAGAATTTTAAATAGAATGGAACGAATAAATAAAACCTGATGAGCGTTGGGTTGGAAAGATGGAGGTGCATTATATATTGCAGCACTATTGCCAGACATTACCGGCTGCGGTATGTTCGCTGTCATCATCGGTTGCATTGCTCCCATACCAGGTCCGGCGGTGGTTAGCGACATTATATCTGAAATATCTTTAGAAGTCAATCAGTAATAATAAATACATGAAAATGTTGTCATCCTTGAGTTTATATTCATAAATACACGAAAAAAAAGATTTGATGCAGGGATAGCTCTAGAAGCAAGATTATACTACCTTAAAGAAAGAAGTTAAGACCTCTATAATTTTACAGGAAAAAATTTAACGTCTCTTTCACAGTGGAACTTGTGGAAGACTTTATAATGTCGGAAACAGTGCAATTCTCAGGTTAAACATTGGGCACATTGCTGCGATGCCACAAAAGGAATACTAATTCACCTTAAATCAACTTAGAACAGTCAAGCCGCGTTTATTAAAATCAGCCAATAATATTACTCATAAAATAAAACAAACAGCATTACAACATTTTACTGGTCATTAAAATTTCATAAAACTTACAAAATACATTGCTGAGAAAGAGAAAAAGAGATATTCCATATCACATACAGTTGAACCTGTCAAATTACACTCTATCGGTAGACGAATTTTCTTTGGTAAACAAATGGCTGGCAGGATGTGCTTTTTTTTAAAAAATTGTGATGTGAAATACTGACATAATGAAATTTTCAAATGAAGCCTGTGGAGTATTACATAGGTTTATACCTCATTTGAGTTAAATAATGTTTTAGATACAACTGTTTGAATCCCAAAAAGCAAAAGACATGAAAAATTGCTGGTTGATTTGTATAAAATCAATCAACTTGCAGCAGTGACATGACCCTGTTTAACAGGTAGAACTTGGGACACCAACACAATGCACAATTATTGGTTTAATACTGGACTTGAAACCACTGGGTCAAAACACTGATAAAAGATTAAGATGGTAATAATAGTACTAAACTGTCTAAACTTACTGTACAAATGTGAAAGGTATTGGATTCTGACTGCTAAAAAAATTGCTAGCAAAGAAGAAAAAAGTCCAAACAAAACAGTAAAATTTTAAGCAATGCTGATCAGCTATTGAAGCTGCTACTGAGATTGAAAATACAGATACTTAATCTGATTAAATAAATTAATTTTCATAGTTCAATTGTCTATTGCCAAATGAAAATCAAATCTATTGGCACTGCCATCTGCATTCCAGGAGCACATTATAACTTCAAGGAAGTTGCTATTATGAACGATACTCTTCATCAAAATCAGAAAAAGATATGTTAGATTAATAAAAAGTGATGCATTGCAGCAATCTGAGATATCTGAAATTTTCTACATCTAATAATCATCCCCTAATAGTATCTATTTGTGAAATATAAGAATATACAACGCGCAAAACAAACAAGATAAATATAACAAACTAGAAGAATAGTGTAAATACAGTGTATTAGGCGGGAAGGGAGCTTCTCTTAAACTATCAACAATACTCTGTACAGTAGCAGGGTAATTGTCATGAAAAACAGAAGAGTGAGAGGTGTTTACAGTTAATAAATGTTTAGCACGGATCGGCCAGATATTTAACTATGAGGTTACTCCGTCAGGTGTTTGTCAAAGATGTCAGTTTGGGAAACACCAAGAAAATACTTGGTGGAATAATGAAAGATGGTATAGATGTTAAAGATGTGGATATTGTTGGAAGGATCTTTTTTGCATGTATGATAATAGATAAGGAGTGTACTCCTATATTATGACACTATCTTCAGCCTTCATTGATTCTACATCAGTTGATAGCAGTATCAAGAGATTAAAATATGTGATTAAACATGGTATTTTTAAAAACTAAAATGGGGACAATTTGAGAAAGGATATTGATTGGGTAATGGAAACTAAAACACTAAAAAGCTAAAACACTAGTTTGTCACATGACTGGAATATACTTCTTTCAAAATCTGATGAAGAATTATAACAATATTTATAAAGTATTGATTCAGCAATCATCAGTACTTCAATAACTTTTTTAGCAGCAGTAAAGCACTATTCATTGAATGTCAACTAAATACATTAAATTTCTTTTACGGAAAGTATTAATAAACAAAGTTTTTAAAACAAAGTTCTTAGTAAAAAAGGCTAGGCCATAAATTTTATCTATGGCAAAATACACTAAAGCAAAGTATCAATTAATGTAATATGGTCAAGTCTAAAATTAATAGACATAAAAGTATATACAGTGCAATAATGATGCAGTTGTATTGTAAATTTCATCACTTCAATCATGAAGTGATAATACTTTTTCATTCTTATCTATTAGAGTAGCTCCATGTATACAAAAAAGTGCACCTCAACTTTTTATCTTGAGTTTGTTGACATTCTTCAGAAGAAATGCATTTTATTATTTTTCTAATGTAGCAAACAGCAACAACTTTTTAAACTTTTTTGCTGAAATAGCAGCAGCCACAAGAATTTAAATGCTATGCCACTGTGTTGCTCATTGGCAATACAGCCTCTTACATTGCAATCCTTTATCCTACAACCATATCTAATAGTAGAATTGTGCTGTGTGCTAACTTTGTAGTGTATACTATAATATATGAGTTGCTTTAAGTTGAGCTTATCTGCTTTGACTCCAAATTTTGGTTTCTGTTAGGGTGATTGCTGGTCTTACCATCTCTTTAAATTGTTATGGCATAACTGCTTGGCCATGCTCACTAATGTTCATCTATAGTTGCTTATATTTTGCCTACACCATTCTCACCTTTTTGCTCCTTCTACCTCATTGTGTCATTTATCCTAATTGCGTCTTAAATGTAAAACCCTCTATGTCAACACCTTTGTCACAATCCTTTATGGAATCCTTTGTTCTACACTACAATTTGCCATGTGTCACCTTTAATATAGTTAATTGAAAACTTCCTGAATTATTTTTTTCAACCAGTTCAACCGATGAAAGACTGATTCTATTTTCATCATGCTCCCTCAAAACTTCTTTACCATCTTTTATTCCACTTCAAACTCCGCTTTAACTGACTGGATATTGTTCCAGAAGTTGTAATCAAACTATAATTCTGCTTGAATTGGCCTCATTACCAATCACTCCACTTTATTTCTGCCAAAAACTATTTCTTAGAATTACTTAAATAGTTCTAGAATTGCTACAAGCTTACCTACAGAAATTACATTTATTTATGGAGCAAAAGACGCAGTGAGATTCAGCAAAATATACCAGAAAGCCAATTTTAAGGGCACTTCAAGAGGGTATACTGTAGGAGCAAACGGGGACATGTTTATTTGTTCCGTCTTATGTTTTTGTTTACTCCTCAATTCTCTTAAAGTTTGATAAAACTGATATTTTATTCAATCTTATATTTGCTTTACTGTTTGTTTGCCTTCTGCTGTACATCGGATACTACCCCCTACAGAGCCGTTTCATTTATAACGGTATTACTAGTATATCGTATTACTATACCCTTTTTGTACATCCAACAGTTACAAAAAAATAAATCATGCTAAGTATTGTTTTTCTATTATACTTTTTCTTGCCTTTTTTCATAATTATGATCTCTCCTTGGAGGCTTATTTTTATAGACATCTATACCAGTTAGCCATTCATCACTTTTATAAAACTTGAAATGATATACCAGATTGCTCTTATTTATAAATTTTCTTGAACGTTGCGCTAATACTAGAACACTTGATGTTCAAATGATTTGTTGTGAGCAATTCCTGTACAATACTAGTTGTTATAAAACATTTTTACATTAAATTATTATTTACCAGACTTATGCACTTTTAAATAAAGATATTTTAATTTTTTTGTTCTCAAGTACATTTAATATTGCAAGGATTACGTCTTGATTGCAATGGGATTCATAACTTTTACATATGAATAATTTACCCAATTACGTAACAGTAGAAATTTTATGATTACAGCACTTAAGAAATTCAAGTTATATTAGTAGCTAAAAAGAGATTAAACACCCTAAAACAGTTATTTATCTTTGCAGGCACTGCACCTCGTCTGAATTTCATTCTGTGGCTTATTTTTTCTGCGACAGTGTAGAGCATACCATTCTTTCTGCGGAAAGTACCACAGCATTCCATAGTCTGTAGTTGTTTTACTATCATGTTTTGAAACATCTCGATATCTAGTACTCGCTGGGCCATTTTTTGTAAGTAGCCTTAGCGGGTAGGAATCTATTTCTTGGGACCTGAACTTATCGCTTTTGTCGATTAAAGTGGCATTTCTTTCTGCCAGATGTAGAGAAATATATGCAAACATTCAACAATTATTATAAGTATTGAATTACAAATGAAAGCGCAGCATTGAAAGCAACATTTTTTACAAATACATCTTTTGAACAATTTAAAAAATTGCTGTCAGAATATCTGACTATCCTTAATAAAAAGGAACTAAGGTAATGTATAGTATGTATGCATAATATATGAATTGATTACATGTATATATGTACCTGTTAGATATGATTCAGCAGGTCGAAATAGCAATCCTGACCCATTCCAATGCACTTCATTGCCATATTCACCTAAGTTCCATTTTTCTTTCATCTTTTCCCAGGTTCCATGTTCATTTTCAGCTATTGGTAGTTCAGACTTAATTCCATGGCACCAAGGTTCAGTACGAGATGCAAAGTCAGACGATTTAAAGCAAGCACCTGTACTACGTGGGCTTGCAGATATTTTAAAATCATTAGGCAGTTTTATTTTTTATGTAATTTTTGCGGCCCTTTCTAAAATTATCATTTGGCTAAAAAGAAAGCACTTGGCAATTGTGTCCACTTACATAATTTATAGAATTGACACATTTTCAGCATATATATATGTGTGAAATTCATAATGTATATGCGGAATAGAATCCAGTTTAATACATTTTCAATCTATATTTTGATATACAAATTCAAAAGAATAGATGGGAAATTTTTAGTACTTGCCCAGCATACCGTTCGGACAGTAACGTTTATTAAATCTGAACAGTCAGTTTACTAGAAAACATTACTCTATTACAATGAGGCAAATCACATTTAAATGGTGACTTTATAGTAACAAAAGATAAAAGTACAAGAGCTTGAATTCGAAAAATTCTGTTTAGCACTACTCTTCACTGTTCAATCAGTAACTTTATCATTTGCTGATGGGCAAACACTATCAAAACCGCACAGTGCCTTTTACTCTAATAGTAATTAAGTTTTGAAAAAATCACTTAAAATTGAAGTTGAAGTATATTTCTTTTACATCGTCTTCAAGTCCATTAGAAATATAACTGATTACGGTATCAATGTGAAATTGTTTAATCTGTCAAAAACATTTATTCTTAAAATCCTCTATTATTTCATGGCATTATTAGAACAGATGCCTAAGTTTAAGAAATTGTCCTTTCAAGTTACATAGTTCTGTGGAGAAATTATGTAAGGCTTGTTATTTTGGTAAAGTACGTAAAATACAATTTATGTGTCTAGAATTTCCATCTACATTACAAATGAAAAGAAAAGAACCGAATGATTAATTAGTTATATATTATTTGAAAAAAATGAAGCTATAGTAACAAGTACGTTTGCACTACCTCATTTTCCAGTTAGAAATTGACGAACATACAGAGTTGTTTTCCATTCCTTCTTCATAAAGTATTTCTAAAGGCTGAAAACCCAATTAAATTTTACAGTAAAGATTTGATTTGACATAAGTACGGTGTTTAATAATTTTCATGTAAATATTCCCACACCTGCTTAAAATTTATCTGTACTTTCAGAAATAATTTCACGCTCAGGATTCTTAACTTTTTCCTTATTTATTAAATTTTTAAACTCTATTTGTATCTATATCGTCAGTAGCTTTAAACGCGATGTTTGATGCAATTGCAGTGTTGCGAAATCTTCTGATGGAACGATTAACATTTTATCGCTAAAACGGTTACATCGTACTCTGAGTAGATGCATTGAATCTAACAACATATCATTTAAGCAACTTGCGCAGCTTCAAAACTTTTCTTTTTGTCAAATTATAGTTTCAAAAGAGTAATAATTGATTCACAATGCAATATACTTTGCACGTCTAGGAGGACATGTAAATTACGTAAGTTAAGATGCTGTTAGGCGTCATTTGCGTAGGTACAGGGGACAAAAATTTTTTAGAAAAGGATTTGAAAGATATCTTTGAAATATTAGAATTTTTGTAGATTAAAAATTTTTGAACCGTATAAAATCGATTTAAAATGAATTTCTAATTATCAATCTGATCTTGATTGCACTTGAACAATAAATTTATATGCTAATGTCAACTCGAAAACTCAGCGGCGCTTCACATTTGGTATGCTTTCTTCTGCTGATTTTCTCTAAGCTAGCTTCTGGATGTATTGGTTTGAAAAAGAATTCGCCCATTCTGGAGCGGCTGATATTGGATAAAGGAATGAATGTGACAAATATGCTACTTGATGATTTAAGTGGCGAAGCTCAAACACAAGAAATTAAATTTCAGAAGGAGAATATATCGAAAATGAGTGGAATTATTGCGCACGCATTGGGTGCTCTTTCTATCGTCTGGATTGGAATATCTTTTTTTCTATCGCAGCAAATCGATGATGACATTTACAATAATGCAACCATTGACGGTCTTGTTGAGTCAAAAGATAGCCTTCAGTCAATAGAAAACAATAAGACGAACAATAATACAACATGTATAGCTACCGAGATCAAACTGAATGGCAGCATGTCCTCGCTTGAAACCATCGACGTGCAACCTATTTCTGACCATTCTGTTTCGCGTATCGTTCGTCGTACCCTTGGCAGATATATGGTAGCGATTGGTCCTTTATGGTTGGCACTAGTGGTGACTAAACGAATATTATATGCTCTAGTTGATTCTCGCGTGGACGGTCAGGAAGCTTTTCTCTTTGGCGAAAATATTCACGACTATGCCTCTAAACTGGATCAACATTTCGATAACATACCTCATGAGTTAGGAATTTATGAAGAACGATGGGTGGTTGGTCCTTCTAGTGAATTAGAATCAGAATCAAACCAGGGCTAAAGGTTAGATAGAAAATTATTTAATTTAAATATAATTAGAAGCAATTTATTTTGACTCAATTTATTAAAAAAATATTTATTTTTTTCATTAAGATTGTTACAATAATTTATTTTCAGCCTTCCGATTGTTTTGAATATTATAAAAAAGCTATTTGAAGTCAACTGATATAAATTCTTTAAGTAAACTTATAAAAGATGTGATAATCTATCATCAAAAAAATTATATTACTGAATTAACGGTATAGATAGAGCGATGCTTTATTTATTACGATCAAACATCTACTAGCAGGGGTGGGAGGTTGTAAACCTTAGTTCTCTATGTTATTTATATATGAATCATGAATATATTGAGCACGGGACTATACAAGTCGAACTGTTAATCTGCTGACCTATAATGCTGACAATACTAAACTATTTAAATTTTTTGAATTTGATGACTTGCCACTTATATTGTAATGCCTTTTTTCAAAATTAAAATTACTTTTTTATCATCCAAATCTTTCTATCTTGCGTTTGTGCTTTATTCTCTTAGTATTCAATAGCATAAAGACGTCAAGTTTGCGATTGCAATAATTTCCGAAATTTTTAAAATAATTTAGATTATTACTTTTAATGAGAATGTATTGGAATAATTTATTGCCTCTCCTTCAATTATTAAATTATTTGTTTATACGATACTTCAAAATTTACTCACATTTGTTTTGTGTCTAGGACGTATCGATATTAGAATTACAGCGATTCATCCTTCGAAGTGCTGAAGCCTCCTTGTGGCTTAAAATAATTTTTACAGGAATATGTACGATATCACTAGCCATGCCTAGTTGTACTTGGTTTGTACTTATGCTGACTAGTATAGTATACTAGCCTCTATTTGAATAATCAGATACAGAAATTTTTTCTGGAACAGTCCCATGTTGAAGTATAATTGTGCGCTTCAATTTGTCTTTTTCCTTTTTCTTTCTTTGTGCTGTGAACCACTGATCTTAACAAAATAAATATATGCATTGGCAATGGAAGGGGGTTAGGTACCGTGACGAAATAGCTGCACGTAGAAGCAGAGGAAAAGTTCAAGTCTCATTGAAGATTGTAAATAATACTTCCCTTGTAATATTGATAGATTACTTATCTTTTAAAATAAAAGTGATAAAGCTTATGAATGCAAGCTAAAATCTCTTTTTAAAATTGAGAGCAACCTAGTTCAAAATATTCAGCTTACCCGAAAATGAGAAAAAATATTTTATTTAATTGACAGAACTCATCAAATGGAAATAAACTTGAAACAATGTTTTTTCGAGAAATATTTATTAGATATGCTCTCCTTAATTAATTTACTCAAATCAATATCTTTCAAACAAGGTTGAAACCATTTCAGCTGCCTTAAAATATGTAAATATATTTATTTTCTTCTATTCGCTGATATTAATTGTTTAATTTCAATTCAGTTTGTTCTATTATTTAGTCTAGTAAGAATCTGTGGGTTGCGATATTTTTTACCATAGAATTGATTTTAAAATATTTTGTTATGGGTTAAATTTTAATTCAATCTACTTACATTCTGCACCATGGAATATTTAGATAAGGAAACTTTGATCTGACGATCAGTACTGAAAAGTATAATATTCACCATGTCAAAATATATTGCATACTTTCTTCAGTATTGCTAAGTGTATGGATAAAATTCTATTTTACTTCCGTATCAAATCTTGTTCATTTGAGGAGCTTAATTAATGAAAGTGTTCAAATAATTAAGCTACGGATATATAGACCAGCAATTATACAAATTGTCAATCTGCATGTCTAAAACTTGGTTGTGTGGCTTTATAAACTCTCTAAGTTTTGTAAACTACTATGCTGGTATTAGAAATGGGGGAACCTAAATATTTTTTCTATGACTCTAATCGATAAAACACTAAATAAACGCATTTTTTATTCCTGTAACTGGCATATGAACATATTATTTCTATTAGAAAAACTGATATAAATATATATATTTATTTGTGCTGCCCATCTACAAACCACAAGTTATAGAAACCAGAACCCCAACTTAGGCCCCTTTATATGTTGTTCTAGGGAGAGGAAAGAAAGTCACAATCTTGATTCAAGTCAACGGTAAACTGAATAGTCTGTGTCATCAGACTGTCAAAAGTAAAAACGGGGAAAACAAAAACATATCGGGCAATGCAAGCAATAATAATTAATAAAGAAAAAGCCTGTATACGAATATATTAATAGCAAGCTAACAATGGAAAGGCTCCATCCAGTAGACAGAGAAACACTGGAAAGTGGCAGCGTAATGCAAGAGAACGGAAGAAGTGAATTGCGTTAAGCAAAACTTTGCAGCTATACAATTTGGAAAGTGGTGCAGCCAGATATTAATAATGGGGATATTACTATATAATTCGGTAGAGATATCGATTAAAAAATTATATTGAATAATGTAGAAATGTGTGATGAATAAAGAAATTTTACAAGGTTAATTTGAGAATTTGTGAGAGGAAATTCCGGTATCGGCTGAATTTTTTCGGGGTTTAAATAATGTTTTGACAAGGTACACGTTCAAAATATATGAATCCATGTATCAATTGCAAAATATTTCGAAACAAGCAGTAGAAATGCCAAACACCCTCCTCAAAAATATAATGAATCTTTTTCTATTTTCTGCATCAAATGAAACAGTAGATTTTGAAAAAATTTATATATTTATCGTTCATTTTTTGAGGGGTGGTTGCTTAACATATCTGTACAAAAAAAATGATGACAATTTGTATTATCTGTACATTTAAGTCAAGAAAACATACACGTTAAAAAGTGGAAAAATGACTGGAACAGCGAAATGATGATCTAAAGTAAACCATACGACCAGCTCATTTTACATCGAACACAAAATACCCCGTTGATGAAGGGCTATTCCAGATTTTCAAATAATTAAATATCCTCTTCTCTTCGACACCTGCATACTCTACTTATTTACTGATGAGTTTGGTGAGGTGGGCAACTGAAGCTATAGGTCACTATGTGATTTTTCTGGTACAGGGTCAGCTACCTCAGGGGATACATCTGGAGAGGAGATAATTTCTTTATGTGCATTGGCATCAATACGTGGTATTTGCTGCCGCCTGCGAGAAGGGATCAGAGGGGGCGATACGACGCAAGCAGCACTATGAGGCCGATCGCTGTTGCGCCGAGGTAGACTTTGACGAGAGAAACTTGGGAGTGACTGACCAATCTCAGATTTATTATGATTATGTCTATCAAAGAGAAAAAGAAACAATTTCAATGAGTAAATTTCAACCTCCCGCTACTGGGCTGCTATTGAAGTATCATGAAACTACCAACTACAAGAGAAAATCATGAAATGAAAAATGTTTGGATAGTACAATTGAGTACATTAAAACATATGAAACGACTATGTGATTTGTGTACGCTGAGTAATTTCGCATAGGGATTTTAAAATTTACACTTTGACCAATAAACGGCATTCAAGACACCAATCAATGTGTGAAAAAGAGTATGAGCTCCTATTTAGCCTCTACAGACTAGGAAAATTGGCAATTCAAGAAGAAAATAAACGACTTATTTCATACAAATTCTGAAGCTCATTGGCCTCACTCAATAGACCATATGAGAATATGTATGAAAAGAACAACAAATATAAATGCGATAATACAATACTCTGCATGAATGAAACACATTGGTGCTATATTCATGTTTTCCAAAACAATATTTCAAAGTATTTTGCTTGAATTCGAAAGTAGCATTGTTTCAAATATGTAAAAGAATACCATGCATTATATATATTTTCTCAGCAATATGTCAAAACTCAAGTGTGGCATGACATTTGCAGTATCCCCTCTGTTATATTCCAACATATCAATATGGATGTAATGCAAAATAAATTAACTTATATGCTATTTTACAAAATCAAATTGTTAAATATGGGAGAATTCAGAAAAAAGATATAGAAGTAACTATAATCCGCCTCAAGTCTATACATTAAAATTTTGATATAAGAAATTTTCACTTAAAACATACAAATGAAAAAGTTTATTAATTTAGTCCACCTTCAGATTTTCGGGTATAAGGAATTTGGCTGGGCTATTGAATCCAAGTATATAGTGTATGGATTGGATAAAGAATTACCTAAATATTCGATGAATCTCTGCCTTTTGAGCCTCCCCATCGCAGCTATAGGCAAAACCATATCCACACCCTTCAGAAGGAGGTAACTGATCTCTCGATGACGTCGTACTGGCGCGTAACATTGATTTTGGAGTCAAGTTTAGACGTCTGCTGAACTCAGAGTCGCAAGCATCTTCCCCATAGAGTAACCCTGGAGCATCAGAGCCAGCCCCGCTCCAAGGACCAGGGATAAATACCACCGGACTCAAGCTCTGGACGGAATGGCTTTTTCTACCTACAGACAAAAAGGACCCTCTTATGCTAGGCCGAGAGCGTGTATCGAATAAATCACTCCTTCGGATGTTAAGGCTTTCGGTGGCACAAGGTTCCAGGATGTGGCCTTGAGGGCTTAGGATTTCATGGCTAGGCTGAACTACGTGAGACCCCTCTAAATCGGGGCAGACTTGGATGACTGATGCATCTCTCACATTCTTCATAACCTGACAAAAGAATAAACATTGATATATAGATGTATGCATCTATCGTAAGCGCAAAATAATGCCAAAAAATAGCAAGGTTATTCTAGACCTTCGTCATTGAAACCATTAAAAAAACATATATATATATATATATATATATATACATATATACTATTCACAAAATTTGAATACAAAAAATGATGTCGAGATGCGATAATGAGCATATGCATAGTGATAAGTCAATTGATTAAGAGTGAACTTATTTTCACAATCCCGATATGAATATTGAGTGAGCAATACCACCAGTTACAAATTCTGAAGAAAAAACAGAGTCACTTATTTTTTTACCTGAAGAGAAGGGGGAGTTTTACCGCTAGATTCATACTCTCTAAGTATATGATGAAGGCCGGGAGACCACCATCTATGCTGGAACTTCCAAGCCATATCTCGCACAAGTACACCAGTAAGACAGAGCAACAACGTTAACCAAAAATTGGGGTCTTCCAAAAGTATGGCCATTACTCCATAAAAGTCCCAATTCAAAACGATAATGATTGAGACAAGATAGGACAATAAGAACCAAAGCCCAACTGACGCAAATATGATGAATTTATGGAAATGCGACCAGCGTCCTTGAACCCAAAACATTTTTAGTGAAACTACTAAAACGAGAAGACAATACGTAGCAGAACCGGCATCGTAGTACGTTGCAGATATTCCCTATCAAAAAAATACAATTCATTAAACTGTAAATGCTCATGATAATATATATTACTAAAATTAACTTTTTTATATTAAAAATTTCTATACAGTCATTCTATAAAGCTTATCAACATTTCAATAGAAAACCAGATATTACCGTATAGAAAATGGAAAAGAGTACACCATAAATAATAATGTCAAAATTTAAATTTTATATCTGTGAAATTGAATTCTAATTCTGTACATATATTTGGGTCTAAAAATTATCACATATATACAAAAAAAATCTCCCGTGAAACTGAAGCGGGGGATCCCAATGGGGATTGAGGCACAACATTCTGCATTTACTGATTTTTTGAGTAATATAAACTAGCATTCTTGTAGGCACACTACAGTGTCCTGATAGAGATGCTCTAACATTGATACCCCAGAAAGATTTTTTCACTAAAAGTACATATTCGTAGTAAGCAAGCTAATTTCGAAAAAACAATCAAGCGAATCATTATTCAACAGTAGAATGCAGTAAAAGTTTAAAATAGGCAAGAAATGAAATAATTTCATCATTTCAGAAAAATTCTGGATTATGAACCTTTCAACCAAAATTAAATTTTTATGAGCTGAAAAGTCGTCAAAGTATGTGTACCTGAGTATTATTTCCTCCCGATAAGAAATAAAGAGGAAGTAACGTAATCCAAACCCCTTCAATCAACGCCTGCATCATCCATGACCAAAACACTCTGGGACTCATCCACGAATCAGCAATGCCTTCAAAATACAGTTCCGGATATTTCAAACAGTTCTCTGCAGTCACATCACGATCATAAATGCCGTATAAAAGTATCGGAAGAGCAGTAAATATCACTGCGTAGAGGTTGTTAGTGACAAAGTCGTAATACAGAGTCCCGCTGAATCCGTTATAGAAGGCATAGTAAAAGAGAGGCATAGACGCCAACACGCTCTTGTAGAAAAGATAGCACACCACTCGGGAAGAACGTCGGTAGTTCCATCGGCCGTGGACGAGTAAGAGTCTGCGTAAAAAGCGAAATTGAGCGATGGCATAGTCACTAGCATTGACTGCCTGGAGCCCCTCCTGTCCGCTTATCCCCACACCAATATGAGCACCCTGAAAACCACAATAGTGCATAAATCGTCAACTAAGAACGCAATATTTTAAAAAATCAAAATACACTATATCCGAAAAGCTGAAGCTGAACCTTGCACAATATGACTTTTTGTTCATTCGTTGCAAGCACAGACTCATTGCATTTGAAGTTTTCTCAGAGCACTAAATATTTTTATTTATTTTCCCAAATATGTACAGTGTGGGATTTTAAAGGTCACAACGTTTCATCTGATTAAATCATTCTATATACAAATATTAAGACACTGTGACTTTTCATATTCTGTATTTGCTTTGGGAAAATGATTGAGCTCCTATATGCAATGCTTGTCAACGAACTAATAAATCCTAACGGGTTCATTAAAATAATGTCATTTGAAGGATATCACAGGCTATTGTAAATAAAATTAACACTTAATAAGCGTTTTATCTCGAAAACTAGTGCAAAAATGTGACACATGCTGAACTAAAATTTACAAGCTCTGATGAGAAACTGTACAACCAGAAAATTGTAAGAATCGGAGTAAATTTTTCATTTGGGTAGGACATCTGTATTTCAAGCATTTGCGCATTAACACAGCAACCAGTGTATGAAATTTCATCAATATGCTAAAAGCTGACGCTTTACGAATAACATCAATTTCATACATTAAATCATAAAAAACAGTTAGATATACAAAAACCAGACCAAAATTGCCGTTACAAAAAAATTCCAAATCTAGAAAAAAGCACAAAATTCCACTAGTTCAATCGATTCAGGCAACCTTTAGGCAGAATAGAATAAAATAAGACTAATTTGCGCATATATGCAACATGTCCACACTTTTCTGGGACGTGTAGGCAGAGTTCTTAGCATTTTGAACAAAAAGTTGGAATTAGAGGTAAACTTGGTAACCAAATAAGGAAAGTCAATGGCTGATTTACGCAAAAATTATCAATAACCTGTATCATAGGGACATCATTTGCGCCATCGCCAATTGCCAGAGTGCGAGACCCAAACACATTTCTGCGAACCAATGCGACCATGGCCCGCTTCTGATCTGGGGTCACACGACAGGCTACCAAACTTTGGCAAGACTGGGCGAATCGGAGTAGCGCACCTTGCCCATCGGCATCCCTCAGAAGTTCAAGTAGCGCAGGCCCGTCAATGACTAAACATTGGGGTAGAGGAGGAGGGTTTAATTCAGGGTCTCGATCGTAATCCTCCTGTTCAGCTATCATAACTTGTAGATGAGAATCCAGCACCCCAATGAGCTCTTGAGTAGTTTTCTCGTTGCCTATGATAATTTCATAAATAAGATAGTCGGTAAAACCACTAACACAGCAATTAATACGTCAAATATGGACTTCTAAAAATGGCTGACTGCTTAACTTAAGATGAGATTCATATAAATATTTCATATTACCAGATGAATAAATGAGCGTACACATTAACTATATGATATTTAATTTGCCCAAGATTCAGATATTTAAAAGATAGGATGAAATCGACAATATATATATATATATTTCACATCTACAAAAATGAGATCGAAGTATAATCATAGCCAAAAGGCACTTAAATTATATTGGCCTACTCATCACATGTATTTAAAAAAATTGCTTTTATTTTAATATGATTGCGCTGGGTGGAAGAAAAAGTTTTTATGAAAAATTTTATGGCGCAATATTTGTTTCTGCAAATTCTAAATCAGCAAAGGGCGCTATAGATTCAAATTAACCCAAACTATAAAAAAGACAATGAAAATGACGAAATTTACTCTACATAGCATAAATGGCCAAGAAATAATACAAAATTTACCTTTCAAGTTCAAAACTAGGCGATTCATACGATCTTCCGACCAAATCAGCTGACAGGCAACGGCAATATTAATGGCTGTCTCCTCCTTATCTCCTGTGAGAACCCACACTTTTATGCCAGCTGCCATAATGGACGCTATAGAACTTGGCACGCCATCTTGTAATTTATCTTCGATTCCAGTGGCACCCAAGAGTTCTAACCCCATCTCTACCATATCCATGAAATCATCAATTCGGTTTGGCTGTCCGGAATTCTATTCTCATAAATACAATGTGTACAATAAACTTTGGTAATTAAACAAATTTTAACTTTCAACAATAAAGGGAAAAGTCAAATTGTGTCCATATTCAGCCTGAGACTTTCGGATATAACTAATAAATTCGGTAGTCCTGATAGATTTGATGCTCCTGAAATTTATTCTAAATCGTAAATATAAACGATTTTACTTATTTTAAAGCTTGAATATTGGAGATTGAACGATTTTTGTAAGATACGTATAATATGACAGTTCGAAATAGCCAATGCAACAAGCGCTAATTGCTAAGACTAATTTAGCCACTGTAGGGCATCATGTTAGAATACATTTGTTAAGTTAAAGTCACTAACTCATGGTATGTGAATTATGCAGTTTATTTGGGAGCCACTAATATGTGTAATTTGGTTTTGTACCGAGTAGACATCAACTAGTATACGCTTATTAAAAAATGGATGCAAATTTGACTAGGCCTATTGCACTTAATCCACATCATCGTAAAATGTCAAAAAAATCCACGTAACTAACTTGTTTCGAAGAACAAAATAAAAGTTTTTGAGTGGTTGATACTAAAAATGATGCTTCAAAATCATTAAGACTTTGAGATTAGATGTAGGTGAACGAGACGAGTAGAATTCTAGGGGAACCACATTCATCAAACATCAGCTTGTCATTGACTGGGTCTTAAAGAATGAATTATAGAGCGAATTGATCAAATTCAGCACACTTGGGATTAATATATCGGATAGCAGGAAAATTATACCATCTTCACCATTAAAAAAGTGCAGAGATGTACAGCTTCATTCAAATTCATAGGTTGGAATTTCAGGAATATGCCACTTGACAACATCTTAAACGAATAAAGAGCTTGCATCAACAGAATCATGATAGAACAAAACTAAGTCTAAATTCTTTAATAAATATTAAAAATCCTCCAAATCCTTTAACTGTTAAATTAAAAAACATATAGATATATTTAAGTGGAAAAAATTTTTATCTCAAATTATACGCTAATACAATAGTTTCGTGCTATGGCCAATTGGATATGATCATAATTTTAATTAACGCACACACTAAAACTGACCTTTTTTGATAGCTCATCAAGATTTCCGCAAACTTCATCAAATCCTTCTGCCCAAGATTCATATTTTCCGATCGAAAGTTCAGCTGTCGCAACTACCAACGTTCTCAAACCTTCCTGGGCAAATGCATCCATATGTGTCACTGTCGAATGAACCAAATCATTGACTTCTCCAGATTCAGAACTGTCGGATCTTTGCATCTGATTTTGTAATCGGGGTAACATAACTGTATCCGCACCCTTGCAAAACATTCGGATTGACCCATCCGGACACCGACAAATCACTGACATTCGCTTACGGTCGCTGTTAAAGGGCAATACATGTAAAATTTCATAATGCTGTAGGGTCTCCTGCCCATCGGAATTTGAATCTTCAGTAGTATTACGATCATCTGGACTTTCTATTTTTCTACGTTTTACAAGTGCGTAGCCATCAACTCGGTCAACAAACTCAAAGCCAAAGTACTGCATGATAGAAAAGATCAGTTAGTTATTTCATATATTTAATGCTAAAAAATACTATTTTTTGTAAATCTAGCACTGAAGTTCAGGAAGAGGCGAGAGGGGAAGAGGGAAAATTCAAAATTTCATAAACTGTAATGAAGTTCATATTCATATATTTTCAGGAAAAATTGATAACTAATTTGTCCGATCTTTTTCAACCCTTCAGTATTGAAATCAACATTGAAAGACATGAAATATTTTGATGTATACCATGCCCTAAAACAAAAATTAATGATACAGCCAAAATAAAAAAAAAATTGTATGTGGATACAGTGCATATAGATATATTCATTTTATTCAAATGCACAAACATAATGCCAAACGATAGTATACAAACACAAATATACCTAAACCTTTGCTCGAAAATAATTTTCGTTTGTGAGTAAAGTCTATGAGCTAAACGTACCTATGATATTTTGTATGAAAATATAAATTATCATCATTTATTTTGGTTATGTACAAGACCAGTGTAAAAATCTGTCAAGAACTCACAGAGCCCATGAAGTCACCTGACAGCACATCTGTAAATATGACTAACATCTATCATAGATACACACAAAATACTGTTCTGCTTTGCCATTGTTCTGTTATCGCTAAAATAAATTAAAAAGAACAAATATAAATCTACGCTAGTTACATATATTGAAACTCTGTAAGGTTTAATTAGTCCCTTCAGTTTATAACTTGACAACCACATTCAAAAAAGTATTAATAACCTTTGCGCCTAGTACCAAAGCTTCATCATCAGGACTGCTGGCACTTAACACAACCTCACCCCCAGGGAGCTTTTCAGGTATTACAGTATGGCAAATGGCTAGAGCAGTGAAAAAAGCCTCCAACCTTGAGGAACGCAGTCTATCTGCCTCCTCCACCGAATTCAAATGCGCAAACAAGTTGGGATCGTAAAAATTGACGTGCGGGGCCGCATATTGACGGCTTTTCACCTCGGCTTCTAGTACCTCTGAAGGTACTGCTTTACCAGCAATCTTTTTATATTAAAATTTTATTTTAGCACAGAAAGAACAACATTTACAAACTTATTTTTACTATCTTGAAAAACATATTTGTTCTAAAACACAAATTTTGAATTTTTTCATGTTCACAAGCTGCTAAATATCTGATTTTTAGCCAATATGAGAATCTTTTCGGAAATAATAACAAATATCTCACAGTTTGCCCTATACAATACAACCCTGAACTGCAGCACCATATAGTGCGTATTAATACTGTAGTAACGGCTTTCATAAAAAGTCATTTTTTCCATAGTTTTAGAGTTTCAGGATAATTATACATCAAAGTAGTAAAAAAATATTTTATATATCAATGAAAAAAGAGATTAAACAATAAATTTTTTAATCTATTGGTCCTTCAATAGGAAACGCAAACGTAAATGAAATCCAGTCTAAATGCCAACTTAGAAAATGAAATTTTTCTTTTGTAAAGTTGGAACAGAAAATATTAAATATACACCTTTTCGAAAAGAAATAATTTCAGTGGAACTGAATTACACAGCCTAAAACATAAAGGAGTAAAGAGCTTGTTTACTGGAATTTTCGGATGACATGTATCAACAATTGACATAAAAGATATTATAAAAATTGATGCACTTACTTCTAATGCAGTTCTTCCAATTTCTGTAATGCCTCGGCCATATATAACGCCGCCAATGCTGCATTTTCTAAAATCCATCACATTGCAAGTCAACGTTCCAGTTTTATCACTAAAAATATGGCTAACCTTTAAAAGGAATAAAACGAATATATTTTACATTTCGCTATAATATTAATATATTAGCTGAAAATATAGAATATTTCTATAAAACATTACAAGATTAGAAAAAATTATTCTATATGACTTTCAAATAAAAAAATAAATTTGCCACTTTTAATCTCCTATCAATAGTTATGTGTTTGCTGTTTTTATACGATTTTTTTCCTATTCAACACTAGCACTAAAAATTAAATATAATATGCCTTGAAATGAATTCAAATTTATAAATGAATAAATAAAGAACTGAGCATTTAACGCTTAACATTTTTAAAGTACTTATAACAATTAAATCGATGTGCAGCTTACACACAAATACATAAGTAGTAAAATATGTGACACCTGTCCCAAATCTTCATTGAGATTCATCGTGCGGACTTGTGCAGGAGTATCGCTCTCTTTGTGATACATCTCAATATCTTGGTTCATAAACCAAGATTGAAAAAAACGAACGAAATTCATACTCACATATAGTGATATCGGAATAAAGGAACTTAACAGCAGAACATAGTAAAAAAATGCAATAACAAAGACCCAAGCTAGATTGTTCGAAACACCACCCTTATATCGATCTTCCAGATTTTGAAGGTACCAAGATGACAATTCTTCATTTGCACTCCATGCGGTACTTAGAGACGCTCCAACTAAACAAAACAGGACCATGAGGATTGCAATGTGCTTAATTTCGCTGTTCACGCGTGAAGATAAACGGGAGGATTTTGTGGGGGCAGCCGTCATTGACATCATGATTTTAGTGTCCATTCCAGTGTTTAGCACTAATCCTAGAGCGTAGCGTGTATTTCGAAGAGTGCAGCCACGAAGAATTAATCCCTCAGGATCAACTGGTTCTGGTTTACCATGAGGACCAATAGTTAATGTTCCTGTAAAGTTATTGATCAATCGATTAGGGTGCTCCATTAAAATTTGGCCACGAAGATTCCCAACTTCTGCGCTGTGACCCACAGCACCCACTAACGATTTATGCACTTGCCGAATTTTTAAATTCGTCTCTCCATCTAATGATTTTGTTTCGATATAGCATATTCCAGTTGGAGAGGAAGAATCTGGCTCGGCTACCCCAAGAAGTAATAGATCGGCTGGAATAGGTTCACGGTTCATAACTTTTAGTACATCACCAACACGGATATCACTCCAACTCGTTGTTCTAAATTTTGATAAAGTAGGGTCCCATACGGCAGTTAGACTGGAGTTAGCCCGTCGGTCGGCGCGGTGTCTTTCGACATCTTCAATAATCATGAATATCGCATCAACCGCGATAACGAAAATTAATGGAAGAAGCATCATTGGTATTCCGAAAGTGTTGGTGATGCTAGGAATCACTTGGAGCGCCGCAATAAAAAGAAAGTAACCATTGGCAATTTTCAAGCGTGGATTGAATTCTTCCCATAAGAATATAGGAAGAAAGCTGTACGGCTCGTACTTACTAGTTTTTACGAAATTAGTGCAAAACTCAAAATCCTGTGGAAATCCAGATTAGAAAACATTTACGTAAAAGATATTGAATGATTTTAAATGCAAATCTTGCCACCGAAGTCGCATTCGTAGGCAGTCGCTGACTGACCTGTTCAGTATTGATGTTAATGATTCGATTCGGTCTCGCTCTCAAATCTCCATCAGTACTCTTCCCTCGGTTCCAGCCGTTAGGATTCGATCGTGGTTTCCTTTTTGCTTTTTTTCGCAAACGTAGTTGGTGTCCTAAGCGAGGAGGTTTCTGGATTGGAATATCATCTGATATAGCCGACGTAAGTTCAACCCCTCCAGCCTCTACGTCCTTGATGTCCTCTGGAATACTTTCCCGGGCGCTCATGACGACTCTTTTCTTTTTAAAAAATATTCAATGAGCGTCTAGGTGGTACTGCGGCTATCATGCTATTTTATGTGTCGTTACTCAATACCTCATTTCTACTATTAACACGGTTCATCATGAGACGTTCAGCAATTTTGCAGGGTCTAGTCCCGCATAAAAGTTTGAAACCATAGAATTAAATCGTGTTGCAAAAGTTAATACTCTCAAAAGAGATTAGAAACATACAATCAAGAATATATAAGCCCAAACTTGACTTTAATTAAAGCGATCTAACGTAAACACGATTTTTTACTCTAAATGAAAATTTGAAATAAACCTAATTGATCCCAAATTTGCTAGTAAATTATGGATTAAATTTCTTGAGCTCTCCGATTTTATTGATGGGCCATTGGGCCGATCATTTGATTAATGCGAAATATCCGCCAATTACGTAATTTAAAAATGTGGCCAAACTCTGGTACCGCCGCTATCTATTTTAAATTTCATACTGTCATACCTGTGGTAGTTAAAAATCAATTTTAACCCTCAACTCAAATAAGAAACAATGACGATAAAGCTCTAAGGCTCTCTTAGTTCCAAAAACTTTTAATACTGAATATGATGATTTTTATTTATCACTGCAAAACCATAATTCAGTTTTCGATGATAAAGATTTACTTCTCCAGAATTTTACATACGAGAGCAGTTAAAAGTGAAAACTCATTCAAGTTTAGCAAAATTTTTAACATAATATATATTTAGTTGATTCAAATTCCAATGAAATTTATTGTCTATTAAAGATTACACACATTTCAGAAATAATGAATTGATGCCATTGTTGTGTCACTCAAAAACACATTGCGTCGACTTAACAACAGTGGATTGGATAGCCTTGAAGCAGGTATCTAACTCTACCTAAAGTATTGGATACCATTGAATAGTTGGTCCAGACACAACTAATATACATTGTTCCATTGGATACAATTGATCCAAACAGTGTTCCAATATTTATTTCATGAGTCTTTTTATTATCCATTTTATTAATTTTTGTCAAAAAGTTATGAAAACATCAATGCATTGCGCCACTTTTAAAATCTCCAAGTTATGCTTTGATGCTGTTAGCCTCCTTTCTTGGACGATGTACATCAATGTAAAACTGCAAATTTTAAGCTGCTTGCATGCAAAAACAAAATAGCGCTGATTGGAGACTTTTTTTAATACTCAAGATCAATAATTTTAATCATTGCAGACCTTAATCCAACCAATAGAGAAGCCATTCTAAACTCTATTTCAAAGAAATAAAATCTAAATGGCAAATTACAGCTCAATGTTCAAGTTCTTTTGGTTCATTGTAATTGCCGAAGAAATTTACAAACTATGCTGATTGATTAATGTGTGATTAGACTATTTATATGAGATATTCGATAATTTGCACAGATTCATTTGTACATAGTTCGGCTACTTTTGTTTGCTTAAATTCTCATATATCCGTATCCGCATTAGAAACATTCGAAACAAAATTCATATTTGCATTTAAAACTTAATTTGCGACGAAAGTTGTTGCTTGCATTACAGCAGCGACTTTCATATTAGGAGTTGAATTTTATACTGAATCTCCAAAGCATGAGCGATCGTGATTCGGCTAGCCTGGACTATAGGAATAAACACTCAGGTGGTTGGAAATCGTCGCTCGTCAAGGATGCAATGGTATTTTATTTTTCTACATTTTAGGACTACTGATATATTATGTGAATTTGGTAAAAAATGGAAGTAAAAGGTAAAATAAACCTGTATTTAACTCTAGGCCTGGCACTCTCCAGCCGTCAGTACTGGTAAAAAATCACCAATCGAAGAAGAGTACCAATTTGATAAAACGGATAGCATAGAAAAGTCACTTTCTCAATTGGAGAATGGTGAGCAAGGTAAATCATAGTTGCCAATCTATTCTTTTTATGCTTTAGGTTTAATATCAACTAATATATGCAGATACTTTGTTGCTCAACCATCAGAATATAATTTTGAACTGCGCATTTTTTAATTTTTATTCAGCAAGGCAGTAGTTTTGAATATTTCCTTTCTGTAAACTTTGTAGTACCAAGATGTAACCCCTTTGATTTTTATCGACGTCTATGTAGATTCTGAAGTTCCAGTAGAAGATGGTAATATTTTTCGTTTGGCGAATGAAATTACAAACAAAGCCTTCAGTGCCGCAAGAGAAACAGAATCTCTTGGCTCCTTGAAGACAGACAATACCACACCATCAAATAATGTGTCACCAGAACCTAAGTTCCAATCTCATTTACTTAGACGAGGTACTTAGAACATTGAGTATACTTTTAAGAACCCCAAATCGCTTTGAAGCTGAAAATGATACCATTTTTTATTTTGAATTGTGTCAAAATAGAGTGTACGTACAGTAATAAATAAATCCCAGATCTTCAATTTATCATCACTTAACGCGATATAGTGCGGTGCAAAATGAATTTATCATGAATCTATTTCAAATAAAATAAAATACAAAAGAAAAGACATCAAAAATTTCCTCTATTCTGCTGATAAGAATCATTAATTTTCGTCTTGAAAATATTTAAAATCTTTTTGATGTTTTATTTTCAAATAAAAAAATATCACCTCAATACTTACACTTTCATCCTATGCAGTGGAACTCCTCCAGAGCTCTGAAAAATTATTAAATTTGAGTTATTACAATTCACTAGAAAAATAATCGTTTGTGAATCTGTGGCAGATCCATAGGCTATATTTTGAATTTGGGACGAGCAAATAGTTTATTTCTGGGTGTCACGACCAGCAATCATTTATTTCTGGACTATTTTATTGGGCAATATATATCTTCGTATTCTCAACCATTGGGTCTAAGGAGTTACATTGAACCAATATGATCTAGCCTACTATAAACTCAGTAAGAGTTTTGGGATGTGTACACCAGATTTTGAATATCCAAGAGAACGATGATTCCTACCTTTGAAGGTTTAATAGATTTTAGGAGATTTTAAAAAATTAATGTAATTAATCCAATCATAAATAACTGTTTAGTTTTTACAGATGGTGTTCTTCAGTAATATATTTGGTTTAATATTTGAATAATTTTTTTTGAACATTTTAAAGTCTCAAAAAGTAATTTAAATATAAATTAACATGTTTCGAACCCATTTTAAAATTACCCCTGAGTCTATATGCCATCTTTAATGTGATTTTCCTGGCATGACAAAGGTGAATTTTTCTTGTCCTATTAAAATCAACATCTCTTTGCAATTATTATCAAAATTAGCTGCATGATTTTATTTCTAGGAATGTCTCTGTCAGAGCAAAAGGTAAAGCCAAGATATGGAAGATCAGCAGAATTTGTACATCAATATGTAGGACCTTCAGTATGTCCTCAGAATGCCAGCACTTTTGCAGAGTACATTACTTCTCGAAACGGAAAGCTTATTATCGCCATGGTCGGTACGTTCATTTCATAACCGTTATGTGTATCCTAGGGGGCATGCATTGGTGCTAGTGGTGTGCCCATACTATTTATTTTTTGGGTACTTTTTGGTACTAGATAATGAACATAAAATTATTAATTTTTAATTCTAAAAAAAGGATCTTAGAATTATTTTCGAAATCCAAGATGGGGAACTGTTGAGAACATAAATTCATGGTTGGTACTAGGTTATCACAGCACAGCCCTGAATTTTTCCAAGTGATAGCTTCAGCGGTGTTGATAAAAAATGATACGGAGTAAGGCCTTAACAAATTATTTCTTTGCTTGATTGGAAATTCAAGTCCTAAAAGTTGGCCAGTCAATTATTTTCTAGTTGTATGACTTGAAAGATTAAGTCAAATTTGAATCAAAAGTCAGTCTGTCGGGTCACTTAAAAAGTGGCCATGGTCTAATTGAAAAACCTTATTTTGGTGAAGTGTACATTTTCTTGCATCAGGTACATACAGTAAACTTCGATTTTAATGAATTTTTACTTAAAACAAATAACTGAAAAGCAATGTTGCATTGAAATTCAGCCTCAGATTTTTTAATGTAGCAAATTAAAAATTGGTGATTCCAGCATATTCTTTACATTTTAATTTTAGTGCATTATACAAAAAATATTTGCATCTGAAAAATTTTCACTTACAGTAAATAAATGAAAAGGTTAAATCATGCCCAAGTTCAGATTAATTCATTATATCCAAAGTTTACTATTCACGTATGTTTCTGCTTCAAATTTTACTTACTCCGATTAAGTTGATGTGTAATGTTATCCTTGTTTTGGGCTTTCTTTTCATTCGTATTATACGATTTAGGTCTGCCAGCAAGGGGTAAAAGTTTTATAGCCATGGGCATAAAGCGGCATCTAGATTGGCTTGGGCTAGAAACTCGTATATTTAATGCAGGAAATTATCGTAGGAAGGTGTCTGCGGAGATGAATATTGACTCCTCTAGTGCTGCATTTTTTGAAAGTTCTAGTAAGGAAGGTGTGCTGTTGAGACAAAGATGTGCTGAGGAGGCCCTAAGTGATGCTTTTCTAGTAAGTATCATTGACCAACTTTTATAAATTTTCTGAAATTTAGATTAAAGTGGTAGTAGTCACATCAGCATTGCTGGATTATCTTTACTGCAATGTTATTGTTATTGGATAACACGGTTGGATGCGTTGCTGGATAAAACTATCGATGAATGTTAATGATATTGTTACTTACTGTTAGCAATGTTCCGTTTAATTAATCCAAGGTGCAAAATATTCGTATTGGGTGAATGTGTAGAATAGGTCATCAGAAAAAGAAGGATTTTAAAAATACGAATACATATCTTGGTGGCTTTTCATCATGAGTTATTCATTCTGCTACGCTTTCACAGTATCATATCTGATTAAGAAAATGACAGTTGATACTTAACGACTATTATTCATGTTGAAAATTGCTTTTTTTCCTTCAAAGGAATCCTTTTTATCAGCAAACTGTGCTGTCTTTGTACAATTTACTGGCTCGTCTCTCACCTTTTATTTTTGAACACACAAACGTATGTACCATGTATGAAAATAAAGGAAAAGGAAGGAAAATTCTTGCTTGAAAGATACATACTGAGAGTTGGTTTAATTATTACTTTCCATGTGATTAAATGTCATTTATTGAAAAAATGCATCAGAGCTTTTATTCTTTTACATGGTTTAGGCACTATTTGACCCCCATAACCACCTTAGCGTGGCCATTTTCGATGCTACAAATACTACGAAAGAGCGACGAGCTTGGCTTGCGGATGAAATTAGGAAGGTAATTTCCAAGTCATAATTGTATCGCTTCACAGTTCCCAAAATTTTATACGGGTAAAATTTTAACCGGATCTGAATTAGTATGTAAGGAATAAGACGTTTATTTCCTTTACAAAACTTTGATATTAATCGATTACAAGCTTTCTGCACATTCAATGTTGTAAGCAGTGCAGTGGGCACATATAGTTCTGCATAGAGTACAAGGATGCATAATGTAAGACCTGTTGTCTGTCCCATCAATAGTTGAAAAGATTGAGTTGAAATCATATTTTTTTCATTTTTCACTGAAACTTTCTTTCCAGCTATATCTCTAGTATAATAAGACTAGAGTACATGAAATATTACCTGTCTAGCCTTTTTTTCCTGTAGTCCTAAACATTGGCACACTATTATCTTCCCTCGAACACAACCCACCCACCCACCCCCCGGGATTGTATTCGGACAGTGCCTTCATTGGATTTTTTACTTATTTATCAGCATGTTGTCATGAGTGGATTATATCGAAAAAAATTTGATTTAAAGTTGAAATTGGGATATCGAATTTAGTCTGACATTAGGCAAGGAACGGTGTAATATTTTTGGATTTTGAGTTTTGTCACTCCACTGAATTTTAATGCACTGTGTACGTACAATTTATATTTTAATCAAAGTTACATAAACATACTTGAGTAAAGTTAAATTGTACCTAGTTATGCAGAGTATTATGTAGTATTTGCACTAGCATTGAAGACTAAAGTTAAATGTTACATACATACATGTTGGCGTAGTAAGTGAAATTATTCATGCCCTTGAATCAGATTTTAACATGGAGTAACTGTGTTGATGGCTAACTTGTATAGCTTTTATTTTCCCCTACCTCCTTAATATTACTGTCTTTTCCTCTCTTTGGATTTCTTGTCCTCTGCTTTTCTATACTTCCTTCGAAAACAATGTATTGATTTTCATTCGGAATCGATACCTTTCTAGAATTGTAATAAGCTCAAGTTGAAATCAAATCTTATACTGTTTAATTGATAAGGCAAACTTAGAACATGATCAAATTCTGGAGGGAGATGAGTTAGATGAAAATGAAGAGGATAAAAAATCTGTGGATTTGGGAAAAAAGAAGAGAGTGCCAATTCAGCTTGCCTTTGCAGAGACCGTGCTCACAGACGACCAGACTGTGTGGGAAAACATCAAAGAAGCAAAATTAAACAGCCCAGATTGTGAGTGAATAGCATATGAGCCCTTGTTAAAAGTCATACATATATGCATACATTGAAATAGATTTGTCTGCAATCAAATGGGCCAATTTGAGTGGAGAAAACTTTTCTAGTGAAAATTTTTTTGTTGTGCACAGAATATTATTGTCCCTTTTATTGCCGGTGTAAATTGAAGTGTCTCTTCATTCTAGTTTCATGTTAGGGTGCGTAGTTGATGCATATATGCATAATTTTTTCTAAGTGTAAGTTTACAGAAATTACTGTAGGACTAAGTTTAAAAAGCACAAAGAATCGTAGTAAATTTTGACCATAGCAATTGCATCAATACCACCGAATTAGTTTGCTATATCCGAAATTCGTTGTATCCGAAAATATTATGCTGAACTTGGACACAATATATTTCGTTCGTTTTTTATAAGTTAAAATTCCTTAAACAAGAATTCATTAATTCCAAAGTTTACGGTATGCTTTTTATCTGCAATTGTTAAGTTTCTGAAGAGGACTTGTATGTCACTTGTGAAAAAGAATAATTAAAATAGTTCTATGAAGCTGCACTTCAATTCTACATTGCGTCTTTCTGAACTCTTTTTCCATGCGTGTGTTATAGATGCCGGCGTAGATCCTGATGTTGCTATGAAAGATTTTTTTGCCCGCATATCGGCGTACAAAAAAGTATATGAGCGAGTGGAAAACGACGAGGGTTTACCTTATATTCGATTAACCAACGCGGGAGAGGAACTGCTTTGTCACAAGTGCACTGGGTACACCCTGGGTCGGGTAGGGTGGCTCATGGGCAGGTAAAACTCATGAATGCCTTATTTGTACCAATGGAATACTTAGAAATCAGTGGATTTTGGTTCTCTGAAAAATTAGCGTAGATTATTGGTGCTAGCATTTTAGAAAGAGTTATTCTATATATGAATCATAAAAAGTATTTTCCTAGTATTGGTGTAGTTGCATTGGGATATATTATAGGTATTTTGCCTTTATATTCGCATCACTACTATTATAAATCATGTATATCATGAAGACACTTCACACTGGGATTCAATGTTCTGAGGCACATTATTCCACTTTTCAAAATACACCGAGTAAATATTGTTCTGAGAATAATTTTGAATACCTATTCGCACTCTTTTGGGGTACCTTTGGTGCACATTGGGCTGCTTTATTTGACTGAGGTATGATGATGTGCAACTGATTTTTTGTGATCCTTGAAACTCAGTATGCGTTTGACGCCCCGGCCAATTTTGCTTACGAGGTGTGGTGAGTCTACCAATGAAAGCTTTGGACGAATTGGCGGAAATCCTGCTCTAACTCAAATAGGGTAAGTATATGTATGACTAATACTAGTTCATATTCATGCTGACTAGTCGGCTATTTGTATACTGTATAGTAGCCTTTTTTGAAGTGTAGCCATATACGTTGTTTTTAAACTATTATTCTGGAGCATTCTTCAGTTAAAGTTAAACATGCATATTTCACAGTTAATATTTCTCTGCCTCTCTTCTGTTTGCGCTCTATCTTTTTATTGCTAATATTCATGATATTGTAATCTTGTACATGATTCTTTGAAATTGTACTTTAAGACTCTTGTGATGTAATGAATTTGCTTTCAATTCGGTGATCCCCACAGGTTTGTTATATTCGAAGTTTATTGTAAGTATTATATATTGCTTCCTTTTTTTGAATTCGGCATTTCAATGTGTGGCGCAGACAGCTGTTTGCAAAGAAACTGCAAGGCACGATTAAAGATTGGATTGAAAAATTACCCCCTGGATTAGCCCCTGTAGTTTGGACAAGGCAAGTGCAAGTACTTTTTCATTATTTGCTCAAATATAACGCATGGGGTTATATATATGAGAAAAGGAAGGAAAAACTATGGCTGAAATTCGAATGTAAAACATGTCTGTGCTTTGGTATTGGCTTTGCTGTCAATAGAGCCGAGTAAATATGCCAATCTTTATGTATGTAGGTTCGTATCTATTGACTTGGTGCTTAAATAAAATTTCTTTAATTCATTGGATACCATATATTTTTATGTAAAATTTTAAGAATTTCATATGAATACATAAATATGTATGCATTGTATTTTATATGAAATTGTAATTCTTGCGCTGTTGGAATTAATGATTAGTTTTACTTCAGTACGTTGCTTCGTGCCCAGCAGACAATATGTGGATTAATTGGAAAATGTCCCATCATGAGTGTACATATGTTAGACGAGATTAAGGCTGGGGCCGCAGAAGGCATGACTCATGCAGAAGTGAGTATTTCTGTCTCAAGTTTCTCACTCTAATATAGAGAATGTGGGATATGAGAGGCTCAAATTTATCAGCCAATCGACATGTAAAGAATAATTTGAACCGATGAAAATCTTCCAGCATCTTCTGGGTAGAAAGTGTTTTTTTATTTAATCTATTGGTGAAAATTTCTTTATTCGGATAAAAATATCAATGTGTTAAGACTCTATGCTCTCTGATTGAAGAAATAGCATTGTCGAAAATAAAAATCATCATTTTAAGCAATTTTTGGCATATTTTTTAAAACAACCACTTTCTTACAGGCATTTCAAACTGCAGTATTTACTATTTCCATCGAGTTTTGTCAAAATTAACGGCTTATTCAATCTTTCTTATTAAATTGTTTAAGCTTTGTAGAAAATTCTCGAAAAGATGTTACGAATGATGTTTTGTTCCACGTTCGACTAGCCCTTATGGGGTGAAATCCATTAAGTAATTTTTTTCTTTTATGTATATATATGTATATATTTGAACTTTATTTCTAATAAATAGATGATTGAGCAGTTTCCGCCGCTGATGAAAGCGAGAGCAGAGAATAAGCTTGAAATACCCTTTCCGGGGGGCGGGGAAAGCTATTTAGATTTATTCAAAAGAATAGAGGTAACATACAATAGAATTCCACATTGCTTTTATGAGGAAAATTATCGTTTACTTTGTCATAGAGGTTCTATCCAATTTTTGGTATTATATAAAATTGTAGGTTTTTTCCAAAAAGTAGATAAATGTGAACTAAAAATTTAGTGCTTGTTGTATAGTGTATCTGTTCAATGAAATAGAGGTAATTTAAAAATACTAAGCAAAATCATTTTTATTTTTGCATTAAATTGCAACAAAACTTGCTAATGCATTAGATTTTTAGCCTTCGGCGTTCAAATATTAGGCCATGGCAACTTATTTGTTGAATTAACCCCACTGACTGACTGCTGGTTTAAATTCGACTTTATTTCAGGTCATAAATGTTATACACTTCAAAAATAAGGAATTTCTAAAAATTGTCAATGAATTGTTTATATTGGAAAAAAAATTGGCAACTAGCCAACTGATGTTTAAGATCCTACTTTTCAATTAATCAAAAAGATAAGTTTTCGTGGTCCTATATTTTATCATTTCTCATTAAATTTTACATTGGGGAAATTAAAGACTAAAAAAAATCAGGTCAATGCTTAAATTTAACATTCTCTTCAAAAGAATAAGTTGCTGTTGTCAATTCAGATATATATGTTGATATACAATTTTTTGTATTTATTAATTTGTTTGTTCAGCCACTTCTGTTAGGACTAGTTGCTGAAACTCAACCAGTGATTATCGTGGCTCATTTAGGGGTGCTAAGAGTAATTTACTCATATTTGATGGGGATTGAACCTCGGAAATGTCCATATCTTGAAATCCCAATGCACTGTGTGGTACAATTAAATCCGAAAGGGTACGGCTACGAAGAATGGAGGCATTTCCCCTTGTAAATGTCATTTTTGCATAGCCTACGAATTTGGCTTGAAAAGTTCTAATAAAGATGTTGAAATATTTGATTTTTTACTTACAAATTGATATTTATCGTATACAAATAATGTAGAGATATCCACCTGAGCCCAAAAACCTCATGATACAAATTTTCTGTTGCAACAGGAGCAATGCTCTACCGGTGTACCGGCAATGACTTTAAATGTGATGCTGCCATCTTGTAAATTGTGCAGAAAAAATTTGAACATATTGATGCTTTGTGAATTTGCATTTGTCAACAACGTTTCTAGAACTGGGAATTATCAAGCTTGAATGCGCAAATGTTTTTCAAACAGGTATTGACGGATGACAAGCCTATGAATGCTACACCAGAATCATATGTAAATAGGTACCCATAATTCTATCAATTACATTCAACGAATGTATTTGATTAGCACTTTCGATACAAGGAAATACAGTTAGTATAAGTGTATTGTGATCCTGAAATAGAGCAATCATTCTCTTGTGGTCCTGCTGTATTTTAGTTACTACATAGCATTGAGGTAGACCACTACTTCATTTAGCAGCCTCGTACACAGCTGATTTCAAACTGAAAAAGTTTATTGAACGCAGCACTAAATAGACTAGCTAAAAAAATGAACATATTTTAATGATGAGGAGTGCTTTCAACAATTTGTTCAACACCAATTTTTTCAATGACTGTTTGTTCCTGATTTATTATAAAATGAGATGTCTATGCTGCCACACGAATTATATCTCAAACAAAAACTCACAGTTATGGAAACATACATGAAAAACTGCTTTTTTCAAATAATTTTACTTCATATTTAGTATGACCTTTCTATTTGGATAATATTCTGGGATCACGATTGAAATTCCAAGCGAATATGAAACTGTCAAACTCAATAACTCTGAGCTTAATAATGGATAAATTTGATAAGAAAGAGCCATGAACATGGCGTATCAATAATATTCATTTTTACCAACTTTTCATTTAAAGGCCAAGTCGAAAACTGAATTAAGACTAAATGAAATTTTGAATTCGATATGCTTTATTCTCAGTTAAAAAATTGCTTGTTTGTTCACCAAAACTTTGTTGCAAGTTGTGGTTACCTAGTAGATCTAGTTAAAAACAACAGAAAATTGTCTATTCATGACTCGAATATTATCCATATGAGCTTATGCAAATGATGCATACTAATAAAGAATATATCGTGTAGTAGCATTATTTATACTGAATAGTTCTCAGTTTAAATTTGTTCTATCTTTTTATCTCTCCAATAACATCATATTTATCTTGTCATGCCATTAACTATTATAAACAAGTTGGAAATTCATAGCTTTGCAAACTCTGATAATAAAACCAAATAAATGTTGAATAATTACCTGATAATTCCTTGGAGGCTTCATATTATGTTGGCAACTAGCTTTGTGAATGGATCAAAATATATAAAGCAGGGATTTTAGTTCACTCCAGTTTTGTTTTTGCTAAAGTTCAAGTATCATAATAAATTTTGAAAGGCTGAAAGATTTAGTAATTCAGTGGATCATTCAAAATCTCCAATGATTGTGTTCCTTCTAACGACTAATTCAACTGTTTCATTAAATATATTTTATTTCCAGACCCTGTGATACGAATAAATTTTTTGTTCGAACAAACTATCGTCTTTCTCTAAAATTAAGGACATTATAATATCCACAGAACAATGAATTCCTATCATTATGTATCCTTTGAATAACTTCAATAGTAATATAACATGTAACACCAAGATATTCTGCCGGAAGTTGTATCACATTAAAATTTAGGCAAAATGAGTGTTTTACTTCATAGTTGAAATAATTACATTTATGAATTGCACAATCACTTGGGCTACAGCAGTCCCTCTATAAGAGCGCTTTCAGGATAAAATTCAAATAAAAGTTGTTTACAGAGCGTCAATTAATATTCTAACAAAATTGGTACGTAAATAAAGAATGCAGTTTAGATTAGTGTGGCATTCACAGAGGCCACAGTAACAGCCTTAATTGTGGGATTGGTCTGCAAAACTTGAAAGTAATACATGCGAAAAAAATTGAGAGAAATAATTTATACTAAGCTCGAATCATCATCATCATACGGCAGTGGATATAGAGGAAAGAAACAAGTGGACGACAAAAGATATCAAGCTTCATAATATACGTATTATTGAGATAATTACGTAGGATCATGCAACAATTCCTTTGATAGGAAACTATTTCAAGACTGAAAGTGATTGAAAAAATTTCGCTGAAGTGTCGGCTTCGACCAAATTAAATAAACATTCATACACTGACGATAAATATAGAATGACGAAGCATTTGCCGTCGCTGTCTGTACAAATATATAATCATTCTTTTCAAAATGAGCCATTTTATTTTAATCCCACTGCATCCCGATCATTGGTGGTGCCACGCCTGCACGACGCCTACCCGATGCAGATCTACATATTTTAGAGTTATCGATTATATTCATGAATTTTGAGTTTTCGAACGAATTAGACTGCATGAGGTAACCTAGTTTGATGAACGTTTCCGCGGGAATCTGAGAGCAGTGATAAATGGATTCGAGGTTACCATCGAAGGTAAGCTGCGAGCATTGACATCGGATAGCTTCGCATGTGATTTCTAAGCTAGGATTATTAAACAGCAATAGTTGAATGCACTGCACATGGAGTACATTAGAGCAAGGTAAAATTCGAACAGGCTCATGGTTTTTCGTCTCTTTTTCGCAAAGGAAACAAAAGTTAGATGGATGTCTATATTGTTGATGGCATGCTCCATCTTGACGTACATTCGGCAGATTTGATGCTTTTGCTGCATTTTCCCACACAAGTTCGTTCAAGCCTAAGCTGTTTGGTGAGCTACCCATAAACTTGATATGTGAAAATGAGCTTTTCCTGTTCTGTGCCACATTAAATTTATGAGAAGGTATGAATTTGGGAATGCTAGAAGTGTTCGAAGTTGATGCGAAGCGAGTAGTTGTGGGCTTTGATTTTAAAACGCTGCTCTTCCATATATCAACCTTGGTGTTGGATGAAAACTTTCCATTTTTTAAAATATTGGAAGGGGCACTAGGCCCGCTGTATCTCTTAGGATTTCTTGAATAAGATAAGCAGTCTAAAAGTGATAGAGGTCTTCCATTCGCGGAGCTTGAATTGGATGACATGAAGAAGCCCGCAGGAGCAAAATTTTCGCGTAGTACCAATCTAGAAGTTGAATGCAGAGCACGCGCCTTATCGAAAAGAGAGTTACAGTTTTTGCAAAGATTGAATGAAATCGACGTTTAAGTTGATGTACCTCTTGAACGTCTATTAATATTTGCGTATTTGCGACTGTTCATCACATGAACATGGCGGAATGATCATAATTCATCGTATGAGTATCCGACACATGTCGCATCGTGAAACTATCTAGGTTCAACTACTACCATATTGATAGCCGATATTGCCATCACGAGACCGCTGTCAAGACACCTTATCGATCAGCCATTCGTTTGGTGATGTCATTGTATTTAAGCCAATAAAAAAGTTGTAACATTTTTGTATTCAAAAATAAAAAAATAATAATTCAAAAAATTTGGTATTCTTTTTGCCAAATAAAATGGCATCAGCGAATGAATGCTGGCTCATTAGGAAGTTGCAGCTGCCCTAGCAGCATGGGGCAATAAAAAATACTCACAGAGTTAAATTTTCAATGTTTTAATACAATATATGTCATAGTAAGATTTAACGTAGTTGATATAAATTTAAAGAAAAAATTTTTTTAAAGGTAAACTGAACAACATTCTAGGAGAGATATTATTGGCACTCATGGCTGGGTATTCAACACAAACTGGGTCAGAGCATTACCAGTAGTAAATCCATAGACAATATTACATATGAATGATTTTTTATTGGTAAATTATAGTTATTTTAACCCTCTTAATTTGGCGCAAGCTGCTATATTGTTTGAGTCTGGCCAATGAAATATACAGAGTTATACTTTGACTAAAAAAATATCTTTCAGTTCAAAAAATAGGCATGAGGAATGCGCAATATAGCTCATGGAACAGGTTTGAATGCTAAAAATCATATATCCAGTCAAATACCAGATCAGATCAATTAAAGTAATTTGCAAGTTAAAATAGCTTTTAAATCATGTGGAAAATAACTTGCAAGTCCATATAAAAAACAAATATCCGTACTGTGCCCAAAAATATATTCTAAAAAGTATGTTCATGTTACTGATTTTTTGCTTGATGTTCTCCGATGAACATCATTTAGTAACTTTTTATTGGCACCAGGAAGCTGTGCAGATTTTTATTCAATTAACGCAGCTTGCTGATTAGCTTGGCGCCTAATGTCTTGCATTAGTCTAGTAAAGATCGTCGCACTATGTTGTTGAATCTCAACTGTTGACTATCAACATTCAATCCTCACATATCTGTTGCTATCAATGCAAGAAAGCAATGTTTTCACCAGATTTTTCTTGGAATCAATTGCTGCAGTAAATGTTTTATCCGTCCCCCGTAAAACTAGATTAGAACAATCTTCTTAAATATTGCAATCACAGTAATTTGTGATGTACCTGTAGGAACTCAGAAATCAAGCAGTAAAACTGTATGCTTCTGTTTCTTTTAGATAAATGTACAGCAGCTACAAAAGATGCAATCTACTCAAGTGCTAATTAATTAAACTCTGGCTTGGAAGGGATTTTTGTATCAAATTGTACCATAGAAGACAAATAGTTAAAGCATCAAGCTTTGGGAAAGTCTGCTTCATACAGTTTTGCCTTATTCTCACATGACATTCATCAGGAATGATGTAGTCATATTGAACTATTGAGAGATTTAAAGCCTGTGCATTGTATAATATAATTTAGAGTTTCTTTGTTCTTCATTTTTATTACTGCAGGCAAAAAATTAGATGTGAACAGTTGAAAGATTTTTACAGCTGTTTTTTGCTTCTACAAATTGGCATGATAATATGTCAAATTCAACCTTTTGAAAAAACTCAAGAGCTCTATTGCAAAATTTAGATAGTTGTTTTTTTAATACCTTAGATCATTGAAATATCTCCATTTTTACTTAATGACGTAATCTGTAGATAAGTACAGAAAGTACAAGAAATTATAATAAGGTAAGTATTATTGAATCTAATGAAAATCCAAAAATCAAAAGTTGAACTTGTTAATTGCAATCATTCTTCTTTAATAGTTGATTTGTTTTTCATCAACGGTTCCCATATCTATAAGCAAATCAATAGTGTCTGCAGGTGATGCGTATAAATTTTTGAAGTTCGCTAATATAAACCTACTTGTGTACCCTAAATTGAAGTCTGCTTGCTCATTTCTGTGGTACAAGCAGACAGTAGATCATGCCGAACTGATATTAACTATTGAGAGCATAAGTAATTTTCAATTCTAGTCAAGACATTATTCAAAAGCTTTAGGCGACAAAAACGAAATGGAGGGGAAAACTTTTCCTTCACTAAATCAATAATTGATATTCTGCATATGAAGAGTATAGATAATGCAATGTGTACCTCACAATTCTTTTTATTGGTTCGGGTGAAGAAGAAAACCTTGAAAAATCAAAAGTTACCAGTAAACGCACTCTAAAAAGCATTAAAATATTCCTCAGCGGATAAATTGATTATTATCTTTGGAACTAATTAATAAGTATTCTTTTTTAATTGCTCTGCACCTAAATACTGTACAAAGTGAGGATAAAGCAGAAGACAATATTAAATAAAAGTAAAAATCATAATTCTACGGTTGAAGACATACGCAAGTGTCAACTATTTTTTTATCAGCGGATATTAACGCTGATAAGAGATTTTCTAACTACACTATTAATCAGCATAGTACGTGCATTCACTCTATACATGAAGCTCAAAACTAGTTTCTGTTACAATTCGGGTGATAAGTCTTTTTTAGCCACTCGCACTAAAAGTGTGAACAGCAACGCTGCAACTCCAACTCCAATTCCTTTTAATATCTCCTGTAATAAAAGCTGCTTCCATGATGATTTAATTTGATTCTCGGCGAGTTCTCTCTGGCTCGAATCTTGATTGACATCTTTTTTGCTCATTTCAATCTTACACGACAGTAGTTATGTTGACATCTGAGATCTTATCTTTTAAAAATGCTGATGATTTCCTGGATTAAATGGGAAAATATTCACTAAATAAGAGATATAAACGGTTCTAAGGGTTGAATCACAAGATCCGATATTTTATTTTAACTTCAATCTTCTATGGAGAGTCACTTTAAATTTTCTAGAACATGCCCAGTGTGTAGTAATTATTCAGCAAATGTTATAAGACTTTCATAATTCAATTATTACTTAGATATATATATGTCAGCTTCTGGTGAAACAGTTGGAATCGACCTGGGTACGACTTATTCATGTGTCGGTGTGTGGCAAAATGATCGTGTAGAGATAATCGCAAATGATCAGGGCAATCGGACCACGCCATCTTATGTAGCGTTTACTGATACAGAGCGTCTCATTGGCGATGCTGCTAAAAATCAAGTCGCGATGAATGCGAGCAATACAGTTTTTGATGCGAAACGTCTAATAGGAAGACGGTTTTCTGATCCTGCCGTTCAGGCCGATATGAAACATTGGCCATTTACAGTAATTGAAGGTCCAGGAAGTAAACCGCTCATTAGGGTAACCTTCAAAGGAGAATCAAAGACTTTTGCCCCCGAAGAAATTTCTTCAATGGTGTTAGTGAAGATGAAAGAGATTGCTGAAGCTTATCTTGGGAAGGAAGTAAAAAACGCTGTTATCACAGTTCCTGCGTACTTCAACGATTCTCAAAGGCAGGCTACGAAAGACGCCGGTGCTATATCGGGACTAAATGTCATGCGAATCATAAATGAGCCAACTGCAGCAGCAATTGCATACGGGCTAGACAAGAAGGGTAAAGAGCGAAATGTCCTGATTTTCGATCTTGGCGGGGGCACTTTCGATGTGTCACTTCTGACGATTGAAGAAGGTATTTTTGAAGTAAAAGCAACAGCAGGCGATACTCACCTTGGTGGAGAAGACTTTGATAATCGTATGGTGGACTTTTTTGTGCAAGAATTCAAGAAGAAATTCCGGAAAGATATCACTACCAATCAGCGTTCATTACGACGACTTCGCACTGCATGTGAGAGAGCGAAAAGAACGCTTTCGTCATCAACTCAAGCCCATATTGAAATAGACTCTCTTTTTGAAGGTATTGATTTCAATTCGACTATAACTCGGGCTCGTTTTGAGGATATGAACATCGATTATTTCAGAAAATGCATGGAGCCCGTTGAAAAAGTATTGAGAGATTCAAAACTATCAAAAAGCCAAGTTCATGAAGTCGTCTTAGTTGGAGGATCGACCCGTATTCCAAAGGTTCAAAGCATGCTATCAGATTTCTTCAATGGTAAAGAACCATGCAAGAGTATCAACCCTGATGAGGCTGTTGCTTTTGGGGCAACAGTTCAGGCAGCCATTCTTTCGGGGCAGGATAAGTCAGAAAAACTGGGAGATCTACTTCTTTTGGATGTAACACCACTTTCGATGGGCTTGGAAACAGCAGGAGGAGTGATGACAGTTTTGATAAAGCGTAATACTACAGTACCTGCAAAAAAGTCACAAACTTTTTCCACTTATGCAGACAATCAGCCTGGGGTTCTCATTCAGGTAACTCTTATTTCTGAAATCTAATACATTAAAATTTTGCACTATAACTGTGATTAATAAAACTCCACTTTTTAAAACTGGCAATATTATCATTATTATTTAACGTCTGTAAATCTTATGACTTACCCAGTTAGAAATATATATTAAGACAATTAGTGAGCATATTCCATTGACAAGTTTGCTGTATCTGTTTGTAAGGTATATGAAGGAGAACGTTCCATGACTAAAGATAATAATTTGCTGGGAAAATTCAATTTGGATGGTATTCCGCCTATGCCTCGGGGTCAGCCACAGATAGACGTTACTTTTGACATTGATGCCAATGGTATACTAAATGTACATGCAGTTGAAAAATCCACTGGAAAGGAGAATAAGATAACAATTACAAATGAGAAAGGAAGACTCAGTGAAGCCGAAATTGAAAGAATGGTGGAGGAGGCTGAGCGCTACAAAGCTGAAGATGAAGTTAATCGACAGCGCGTAGAGACCAAAAACGCACTTGAAAACTATGCTTATTCCTTACGCAACACCTTAAATGATGAGAAAATTTCCGAAAAAATTGATTCATCAGACAAGAGTACTCTGGAAGCCCGCGTTAATGATACTATAAAATGGCTAGAAGCAAACCAAACTGCTGAGAAAGAGGAATTTGAAGAGAAACAGAAGGAGTTAGAAAGAGTTGCTAATCCTATTCTACAGAAACTAAGCGGAGGTGCACCAGGGGGAATGCCTGGCGGAATGCCAGACATGGGAGGAGTTCCTGGTGGTATGCCTACCTCTGAAGCTGCAGCAGAAGCTGGTCCACGAATCGAAGAAATTGATTGATCATACATTCTGAGTGCTTTTTATCGCAGCAAGATTACGAAAGGAAGTTCGTAATGTATTTTGTATGTTGAAAATAGGTATTAAATGGTATGATGCCAAAAATTGGAAAATCTTCTGAGATTCTCTAAATATATTTGTATTTGACTATGATTTAAGGTGTCTAGCATATCGTCTCTTTCAATCATATCGCGTTTCCTTCATTAACTAGCTTACTTGAAATACCGGAGTACTCTTACACTCCAGGTCAAAATTTTATTGAACATTATTTTGAATTCTGGCAAACTGCTTGAAATATTTATAGCACAAGAAAACTAGAATAATACCAATGATGTGTAGAAATGCTGGTTCTATTCGAAAACACGTTTGCAATAAATCAAATCAATGTATTTGTTTAGCCAATACAATTTATAGATACAAATACATACCAAACCATGCATATCAATAGTCAATTTAACCTTTAGCAAAAATGATATTGGCATTGCTCTACACTGAAAATATTTTCTAAAACTCGAAAAATTTATTTTGTCAATGATTTTTACATTGTAGCCAAATTAGTGACAATCAGTTTGTTAGGAATTAAGGTTTGCTATTCCTTTGTTATATAGCTTTGGTACATTTTTGGAAGTTTGATAGAAATGCATTGAGTTTCCATTTGTATTTCTGCCACTGTGTAAGATAAATGTTGGATGATTGCCATTTATCAAAAGTGGAAACTTCCGAGGAAATGAAATGCACTTTTTAAGGTTTGGACTGTATTTTCAGTATGGGGCTATATATTTCTATAGTATTGCTAGAGTGTTCTCACTTCTAGCAACACAAGTTGTTTGCTAATAATACGTTAATACATTCTTGTTAAGGTTGTTTGTTTGCATTAGCATTATAACAGCCCTTCGTAGGTGAATTGAAATAAATCATACTTGACATTTTGCACTAGTTTGAAATGCATCGCAATTTGTGCTTCTAGAATGTGGAAAAAAAACTATACAAAAATTTCAAAAATTTTATAAGACAAAAAAACGCTTTTGGAAAGAAATAGAAGGAAATTTATCACTTCGTTGATTCTATCACTGATGGGTAAATATTATATTTTGATTACTAAAACTTTTTCTTTGGATTACTTGGCAAAATTTGTCAGTTCATTCTTTCATCATAATTCACCTCAGTTACATTTGAAAATTTGCCAATTTTCCGACTTGCGCTGGGAGTACTCAGAAACAAGTAAAAAGTAAAAAACGAATGGAAACATGTGTGCACACCATTTAGAATAATATCAAATACTTCCGATTTTCGATATACTAAATTTCAAACTGAAATCGATTCATCTTCGGTTTGCTACAATTATAATTTAAATTCTTACAATGTTACCTTAAGCAATCGATAAAAATTCAATTTGGTTGAATCATAAAATTTACAATAATGAGGCAGGGAACGTTGAGATCTTTGATTCTTTTGGTGCTTATTAGCCTCTTTTCAGCAGGCAAGTGATAATGGTGCCAAAGAAACACATTTAAATTGCACGCTATCGACTCAACAATGTTTTCGCATTCCAGAAATCGCGCTAACGGGTTTCAATTCATTCAGGCACCGATTTGCCCAAATCCAAGACGATGGTTTTCTCACGGAAACTTTCCATGTGGAGGGTCTCCCACTTCAGATGAAAGTACGACAAGTTCCTGGAGATGGAAACTGTTTATTCCATTCCATTAGCACATGTTTAGAGCATGCTAGAACTTCAAATCATTCAAGCCTCGATCTTGAGTATTTACTACCGAAGAGTGCAACTTTAAGGAAAATGGCGGTAGATTATCTCCTCAAAGACCTTAATAGATCTCTCTATTTGGAAGAAGGTGAAACTGTTCCAGTAAATGAGTTGCTGACTGTTGTCGCCACTCAATATAATATGACTGTGGAAGGATACCTATCACATATGCAGCTTCCTTCTGTTTGGGGTGGTGGTCCAGAAATTGTGGCCATATCGAACTGCTTGCGTCAACCGATTCATGTCTACGAACTCGCAGGAGAAGGAAGTCGCTTCTGTTTTCGCAGAATGGCATGCTTCGGATCGCCATTATTTGATAAAAAGTGCAAGCCGATTCATATACTGAGCGCTGATGCTCGTTTTCCACAACTCTTTCCTGGACAACAGCTAGCGAATGGAAACCATTTCTTGTCATTATTTCCTTGTGATGCAACTGATTCGTCGTTGCGACATGGCGATGCAAAACGGCATTGGTTTGGTGGAGTTGGAAAACGATTAAAAAAATATTTTTCAAAAAAATTGAGTGCATCAGATGACGAAAACAGCTCTGTTGTCACACCGTCTGAAGAATCGGAAGATCTGTTGTTGAATGAGGCAATTTCAACTCATACTGTACCAGAAGAAAATATCAAACAAGATGGTAAAATATTTGATGTTTAAAATTTAGTTCATCTATATTTGTATGCAAATTTTACAGTAACGTACGGGAGAATATATTCTCTTCCCTAATTCTAACCTGCTTGTAAACATTCATTCATTAGAACTGAAAAAAATAGAAAATAATACCATCCAAGAATCAGGTAAACTATGCGGAAAGAGTACAATAACACCTTAGCAAGATTGTTAAGAGAATATGCACATTTTCTGCAATTCAAGTACAGTTTTCTGGAAACCAGTGAAAAGTTAAACTTAACCACTCTAGAAGTTTCATATTATGTTACTTCTTCATCAGCTCGACGTTTTTTAGCTGCAAATAAAATAATTCAACATATATTTCATTCATCATCATGTACATCTCAAAAATAACTGTCTTACGACCTGGACTAATGGGTCGTAATGTCTTCTAATTAATTTTGATGATATTTCTGATTTTGCTTTCACTCATTTGGTGTTTAATTTTATCATTGAGTTTAAGTAGCATTTATGTTCTCTAATTTAATCTCCGGAAAAAGTGTAGAAGTGGTCAAGTTATTTCAGACATATTTTTAACCTTTCAAAAATTATTTGAACTTGTGATAATTCAACAGAGTTCAACTTGTTAAAATGTCAGAAGAGTGTATGTCTACCTGTTCTTTATGATATTAGTGACATTTACTATCCTTCAAATTCTTTTCAGTGACTTAATTTACACAAGTACCAACGCACCTAGCTTGAAAAGGAATCCCTGAATTATCACCGTTTTATCTTTTCTGAAGCTTACCCATCAATATACATGCAAGGAATTACATTATTGAAGGAATTGATGAATTTCTTGTGCGAAGATCGGGTTAAGCCTCCTTTTTTTATCTGTGGCCCAATTGGCCTGTCTCGTATTGAATGCGCAGAGGTTAAAATAATAAAGCACTACTCGGGGCCTTACAGAAAAATAGTCATAATATATTAAGTGTATTATATTATCCTCTATCATTCCTTTTACATTTATCGCATTGTAAAAATGTCAGAGACTAGTTCTGTGGAATCTGAGAATGAAACGGAGACACAAAGACAACATACATCTATTGACCTAAATTATTAATGTCAATTGATGCGGTAGCCACTTTTAAAGAAGTGATGTGAATGTTGGAAAATATTTGACTAATCACTTTGCTAGATATAATTTCAATAAATTACAAATTTTGTGTTTTCTCCAATTAGATGAAAATGATTCCTTTCTGAATTTGTGCAATACTCATGCTTGCATGAGTATTATGCATTGTACAAATATATTTAAAAATACTTTTTTCAAAAAAATATGTTGCAAACCGCAAATTTAATAGTTGAGAATATTGCATGCAAAAAAAACTCAGAATTGAATAAATCAAATAATGAGCAAAATTTAAAAATCACCAATAATGCCATTTAGTGGCTTAATTCCAAAAAATAATAATGCTAAGAATTTATAGCTTTAACGAAACTAATATTTTAAGATAATTCACATAATGTAAAATTATATAAGAAAATAACTATAAAAATATATTACAATTTAATTTTCAGACATCGCTAAACGGTCGTATGAGATGTACGATCAAAGTTGAAAAATCCGATCAACCTTTAAACCTCTTTCAAATCAATGTAGTCTTGGATTTATAGAAAATATATTATGTTTCGACGTTTGAAATAGATTTAATATTCTAAATTCAATTCAGGATAATTTATGTCAGGGTAAACATTATCTATCTTGTGATTTTGCGGAGGGAAATATAGGCTGGTAGCCGTACAGGCGTTGATATAATGTCACCGAAATTCCTGAGATACTTTGCTACACCCGAACCTTCAAGTATAACTTCACCATCGCTCAGCACTTGTACCGAAATGAGTAAGCTTTCTTCATTAAACGATCTTAATGTTGCATTTTCTACTATGTTAATGGGGTATAACTGAAACATAGCTGGAAAAGTAACTTCGGCCGTACTAATCTTTGCCCCAAGAACTGGCAGTCCATTTTCTTCTTTAAAGGCTTTCACATAAAACATAGCTTTTTCAGGAAACCTATAGTCACCTAGATCGTCTTTTTCCACAAGAATTTGAACAAGAGGATCATCTTTAATCGCTAGCACTTTAGGTGTACACGATGTGCCAAATGAAAGAGCAATTACGCTAGAAACTCCATACTGTTGCAGCCACTGCTGCCGCGATGTCGTTATCCTGCTTATGACTTTTGTTAAAAGTATTATTAAAATTATATTTAAGGAATGCACGATTTTCATGATAACGAGAATCTTCTAAATAAACTGATTCATTCTGTCTGCTCAGGAACACTGAAGAAGTAGCGAATAATAGAGTGTAGAACTAATACTAATATTTTCTGTTATTTTAAGTGAAGTTACGGTAATATATTAAAAATTTCGTAGAGCTCAAAAAAAGAATTCTATACCACGTTTGAAGTCGGATTATGAAAAACATGTGCATCAACGACATAATATCTAATGCACGAAAGAAAAAATCATATTAAAATTTATTACTGCATCACACACTAAAAGATCTAAAGAGACAATGAACTTGAGTATTACTGTTGGAGATTCTGAGCTTGGGGAATCTGGCGGTATGGAAGGTTGTCACTATGGAGCACTGCAGATAAATAGTGGCCAAATCTTTGATACCACTAACAGTAATAGAACCGCCTTTAAATACTTGGTTACTTTTTCTATAATGATAATTAGCCTTGCCACTGTTCTCTTTGTACTGACTTCACGCTCAATACCACCCACGGGCGAGAAGTTCAGTGCTGCTCCTGGAAAAATCTCGTACGAAATAAGCGAAGGTTACTGAGTAAAATATTTTTCATGAATCTATACTACTTTTGAGTCGGCATTGGATATTACAACAAATTCAGATTCGAGGTTTGCCATTATCATTGAAAAACGTACAACTCACTAGAATGGGTGCAAACACATTTAGCATTTAATTGACCAGTTTTATTTTTGAAAATTAAAATGCGTGACTTCATTAATGCTAGTTTATAGGAGCATAATAGCTCTACTGCTATTGCTTTCTATCTTTTGGCAATATTTTACTGCACATATATCACTTTGATTGGTCCTCCATCAGTTCATTCATTAATATGCATAATATTAGATTAATATTGAACCATGAAATTTTTAATTGAGTTTTACTATTAACTTTGATTTTGTTCAATGCAGACTCGAACATGAACCTGTACGAAGATGGGTATGAACCATGTTGGTCACTTTGGTGGTGCCCTCCCGGCACTCCTGCTCCTACTCCTGCACCTATAGATTTTTAAGAAAATTTACACCAATACAATTCACAGCTTCTGAGCCCTGCAAACAAAAAAGATTATTTTATGTGCCTTACCATGCACGTTGTATATGACAGTTGGAGGTTCATTTTCTGCTTGTATATAGCAATTTCCGTGCATTTTTTAGTACAACAGTATCTTGTGTGATTGAGTTCTGCTATAATGAGCATAATAAATGATTCACAAGTATTTTTTTCTAAATTTCTTTTTTATTGCTTGTTCAAATGCTTAACCTTTTTATCTTAAACAATCTATAACAATGATTTTGCATTGCCGCATAGAGTGCAACTTTCACGTATGTAATATACAAATTCAAATAATTCTTTTGCATAGACATCATATTGATTCAAGTAAGATTTATATTTCGGTCGTACATTACACATCATAATTTAGGCATAGCAATGTGATGAAAATTTGAATTCACCTTATCAGATATTGAATTTTGTAAAAAAATGAATGAATAACAATATGATCTAGATCACAATCTTGATGGCTAATTCCAATTTAAAATCCAGCTTCTGTTGCAAAATGCACTATTTAACTTATTTTATTTTAGATACATAGTTTTTAAAATCCAGCTCTTTTTCTTCTCTTGGAACATAAATTCTAAAGTTCTTAGCAGTTGTAAAATTCGAGTGCAACTCTTCTTAACTGTGTTTTATCAGAGAAATTTGAGGATATGTACTGTTGAAATGTGTCATTTACTCGAAACAGATTGTATACATTAGATATTTGCATTATTTATTGCTCTGCAGCCAAGCTTAGAGTGATCATAAATTAAAGTATTCACTTACAATTTCTAGAATCTCAAGACTAGCAAATGCTCATATTTTGACTAAGATTGTTATATGCGTAATAAGCAAGTGTTTGCTTGACATGGACATGCAAAAAGCAGCTGAAAATGTTAGTTATGCTTTCAATTTTCAATGCTGCAAGAACATGTAATAGCTGTCACAAATAAAAGAAAGAGTCTAGAAGAAACAATAGTACTCATAAATATATTGGCATGTTGTTAGAAACATGAAACACAACAAAGCACAAGAAACCGTGGCAAAAATATGTGTATTTATCATGCACTAATTATGTTGATAGAAGTGGGCTAACTTCATCAACACAACAAAATAAATAACCCTGCTGGTATCTGCATGGCCAATTTGCTTGGAATGTCATGAATAAAAACTGACCGCAGCTATAAAAATAGAATTAATCCCTAAGGGAATTAACTCCTAATACATGTTACCTATTTGTGCCATCATTAAGTCAAAATGAAAATCTATATGTCAATAAGTACATTAACATGTATGTTGTTTATTCATAAGTGCCATTTCAGTTGTATTGCATATTTGCTCCTTCCCTCATTTTGCTACTGCAAATAAATAACACGCAGTGTCTAGGTCTCAAGAAACCCAGTGAAACTAGAGAGGCATTGTAATACTTTGGTAGCAACAGAAACAAAGAAACAATAAAAAGAGAAGCAACAAGAAAAGACTGGTATAAAATATATAATTAGTTCAGAGGATATAAATGATAACAAGGTCCAATCTGTCATGCTTAAATCAAAATAAGATTTGTGTAGACAGCACACCTGAAGCAGCATAATTCCACAAGGGAAAAAAATAGGCAAGCAAACAATGGATAACAAAGAAACTAAAGTAGAAGTTAAAGGTAGAATATGTTGAAAGTGAAGTAAATTGCAAATGTAAAATAAAATCTATTTAACTCAGCAATAAGAATTTGTCATGGAAAAGACTCTTGAATGACATCACATCCTAAAGTGATCAGCACGTGAAAAAAAAATGCTGCACCCAAGAAAGTTTGCAATTTGTTCAAACTATCAAGACTTAAGTTGAAAGTTTGAACTTGGTAATATAATCAAATTATGAAGCAAAATTATGAGGTAGAAAAAAACAGTAGTAGAAATTTAGACATCAGGTGCCACAGGGTTGTTGTCAATTTCAGGTTATTTACAAATATTGCAACTAGCATTAGCATATGTGGACAGTCACAAATGTGCTGGATAAAAAGTAGAAAAGTAAAATTATAATAGCAAGATACATATTATAGTGATACAGTGTGTCAGAGCTATTTTACTGCACTGACAGCATTCACTTTTTGCAACTCTAAACCTCCTTCTTTTGATCACTTGTTAATAATGTACCATCTTTAGTATCAGCAGTATCAAGTTCAGAATACTATTATGCAAAGCTCATTATTAGAAAATGTACATAGCTGTCCAAGCTCAAACTCTCTATTCTCTTTCTTTTAATGAGGCAAGCCAAGAAGCTTATGCTCTTCAGTAGAGTATTTCTACTGCTGGAAGAATTGCCTGTGACTCACTGGCAATGCTGTAGATTCTCCATTTTGTCTACCTAATACTAGATAGGTTCCATTAGAGATGAAAAATGTTAGGATCATACTAGGACAAAGATCCTTCAACACTTCCAATACTCAAATGATAATGAGGATACAAAAATGGTATTCCACTGTGCAATTGGATGGTGTTCTTGTATTATCACTTCACATCCATTTCTAGTTTACCCAAGACCACTAGACATAATAGTTATTTTTAATAAACTTGACACAAGGAACACAATGAGAATATTTGAGGATATGAAGAAAGGTGAAGTTTCAGTTGGAGGTGGACAAAAAGCTGAATTAATTGAGGATAGCATTCTATGTAACACAATTTAGCCGACAGCTTATGATATGCAAGTGGACAAATATTTTTGCTAAATCAGACCTAAAGCAATCTTCTGGCATACTTTTACTAAATTGTTGAGTCTCACACTACCCCAGAGGCGTATATATGCTAATTATGGGGGCTG
>JAULBW010003647.1:0-43284 GCA_032358265.1 Vaucheria bursata | reverse complement strand
ACGATGGGGGCTGACGATGGGGGCTGACGATGGGGGCTGACGATGGGGGCTGACGATGGGGGCTGACGATGGGGGCTGACGATGGGGGCTCAGTCTGGTGCATTTCAGTTAATATATTCTTTCTGGTTGCAAAATTCCAGCACCATTGATAATACTTAAAATTCATGTTTGCAATTTACAAACTGCTTATTTTTATCAATGATTCACCTTATTTTAACAAGATTTAAAAGTTCTTGCTAAGTTCATAAAATGGCAGAAACGGATTCTTGCGGCGACGCGAGCCCTATACGACCTAACTTATTCTCGCAATCGCATACGGAATCAATGAAAAGTGCTTATGAAGCAAGTCAACCATATAGGCATTTAATCATTGAAAATTTAATTGATGAGAAAGTACTTCAAGCAGCTTGTGATAATCTCAAAAATAACATCATTGCGACTTTGAAAGAGACGGATATTTATAAGGTAAGACATTATTGAAATGAAAAAATACTAATCGGAAGTAGTTTAAATTGCGGCAATTGAAATAAATTCGAAAACCAATAGTTTTTCTTCAATTTAAAATTTATTGATCATCATTGAAAGTAGAAAGTGACCGACAAATTTTTTTCATCGCGATTGGCACCTTTTTTATCCGAAAACCTGCAAAGCATCATGCATTATTGGATACATTTTTTACGCTACAAAATAGAAAATGTGGTTGAAAGAAAATGGTAATCGAAGATTCGAATTTATTTTAAGTTGCAACAAGTGCATTCCACAAAGTGCGATTGAGATTCCCCCACCGAAATCACTGATTTTTAGTTAATTGGGTCAACAGGACTTTCAATCTTTGAATTTTTTATTTTTCATCGCAAGTCAAAAAATTCCCTGGAAGTATTTTGAACAGACACTTATCGAAATTATTATTATTTTCTTATGGGGGGGGTAGAAGAGAAATAAAATAACAGATAGTCACCGCAAACCGAATAAAAATCATTATGCCTTTTTAATCGAAAATCGATCATCTATATTTTCAAAACAGAATATTCCTTTTTAAAATATGTTGTTGACCAATCGATTTTCAAATACTTAATTATCGCCAATTACTTTGTTTCATCTTTTTTAGCACCGCATGATATTACAAATTTCCTATGTTTTTAGCGTTTTGAAATTAAGATTTCGCCACACACAAATGAGCATTTGAACTTTTGGCCTATTAACGAAAACCTTGTCATTTACATATGAACTTTTTAGACTTTTTATTTATTAATACAGATATCTCTTTCACAGAGCACTTTCAATTGACGCATTTCTTGAAATAGTGTAATTGAAATTGATACAAATTTCCGATAAAGAGGGAAAAAATTATGTTGACACTTTTTTTGCTTAAATTCGACCATTATTTAAAATCTATTTGCACAAAACTAATTTGCCAGTAGGTTACCAGTAGGTTACCAGTATAATGTTTTCACAGGCCACAACTTAATATATAATATGAGCTTCATTTGGAGCAGTTTAAGCATCTACGACATAATAAAAATTGAAACATTATTAAATTCTTTTATTTGAATGTGATTACTTGAATTCGATGTCTATGTATTTTTGGAGAAGATATTGCTCATCTGATTTTATATCCACGTTATATAGATGATAATTGTGATAACATATATTCATACATGATGCATAAATCACAATACGCTGCCAAGGTCCCAATTCCAGATTTTAAATTTACAGAAAAATAAAAATTTATCTATTTTTTGAGAAAGCTAATTTATAGATAACAGAAAGAGCATTTTCTGCAAAAGCTAGTTCGTCAAAACTATATATTTGTTAACTTTACAGGCAATTTTAAAAGTTGGGTACTTGAAAGAATATATCGTGCATGTAGAGAGGTCCTCCGATATGCTTTAAAATCATAATGACAACTAACGCATCAGTCTTCACTTTGTTCAGGCTATCTTCCTTCTCTCTCACTATGTTGCATTCACTTATGGCTGCATTATATCGACAGTTTTTGCATAGTGCATGATGAAACTTTTAAGCAATTCCATGCCTCCACATCATCAGCACCCTGTAAATTGAAGGCTTCACTCTTTCCACTGAGTTTGATCAAAATTTGCGGTTTACACCTTCAATGTTATATTAATGTAGGCATATGCAGTGAAATTCGAATGTGACCAATCTGTCTGAACCACCGAATTAATTTGTTACATCTGAAAATCTGAACTTGGTGCAAATATGACTTTTTCGTTCATTCGTAACAAATTCAAATTCTTTCTTCACATATTTGCTTATTTACTGCATATAATTTAGTTTTTGATTATGGTAATTATAAGGTATACCAAACAGGAGATATGGCTAATATTGATGGCCTCTCGAATGATGAAAAGTCCCTACTTCCTGACTTGATCCGTGTTCGCAATGCCTTATATTCGAGTAGATTCAGGGCTTGGGTTGCAGAAATAACAGGGGTGGGACCCCTCAGCGGCAGTCATATTGACATCAGCATAAATGCTTATGGCCATACAGGCCATTTGCTTTGCCATGATGATGTGATTGGATCTAGAAAGGTACGGGTGATATAATACATAGGTATCTTCTGATGGGTATAGCTAACTATAATATTTCAACATCTTCAACTCTGTAATTGATTAGAAATCTTGCTAATTCACATGTACTACTTATATTATACATATTTGGGATTGCGGAAAGTTATATGCTATGGAAATTACAGAAGTTTTCAAAGATATATATTCCATAATATATGAATCATTTTTTAGTAGTGATATATAAATCAACTGAATTGTGATTTTCAGGTATTTCGGAAATTAAATATCAAATATTTTGAAATTCGGACAAATGATGCATGATTCAAAATATGTTACAGCAACTGGCTCAATTGGGCCAGAAACTCCAGTTCGTGTACTTGCAGAAAAAAATAACATTATAATTGAATTTTAATCAATGTCTATCATCAATTTGTCAGCAATAGTAAGTAAAACTACAGTAACCTTCGAATATAACAGATTGGATTTTAATGGATTTTCATTTCTAACGACTAAGCAGAAACGGCGTAATGTGCAATGTTCAGCTTGATATATTCGGATAAAATTATGACAAAATAATTTGGTAGTCCTGATGGATTCAATACATCCAAAGTTTTATTTACAAAAAAAGGAAGCAATATTTTACTGATGATATAATGTCATTTTTTACTGCAATGGAAAATTTTACCATGGTGGAATGTACAATTCTCAATGTTTTTGAAGATTCTATAAAAGCGCTTATATATGCATATATATATATATATATTAGGTATCTTACATTCTTTACCTAGTGGATCCAACTTGGAACACAAAAGAAAAATTGGACGGGGGTAATTTGCAGCTCTACCCACTAGCTCATCCTGAAGTCCTAGGTATTCCTTCCTTTTCCCCCACAGTATCAATCCCGCCGAAGTGGAATCAGATGGTCATGTTTGCTGTCGATCCTGGACGTAGCTTTCATGATGTCCAGGAAGTGTATAATGAAGAGATGCCACGACTGAGTATAAGTGGCTGGTTTCATAGTGCAAAAGAAGAGGAGCTAGGAGGTTGGCCTCAACAAATTATTCAACAGGTACTTAAAAAATTCAGCAAATACAATTGATATTCCATAAACTGACATCAACAGTTACACCAAGAATTATTAGTTAATCAAATTTTTATCGGATTAGCGATATAATATGCACCAGCAAATAGACTCGGAGGAGTGATAAATCTATCAAATTATAGAATATATCATTTCATGGGCCATCAATATGTGGAATATCGACTGCAATAGAAAATTGGGGAAGGGGTTGACAACTTGTAGTTGCAATGGTCTTGAGTTCAATCCCCATATATGTCAATTTTAGTATAGTGCTAGCAACGGACTACTGTTTACCCAAAACATGTATCTATGGGTAATATTCGAAAAGCCTTGAATTCCACAGTTTCTAGAAGTAGATTAATACAATCAAATAGATGCTATTCAGAATAGCTCAGTTCTATTTGAATAGAGCTCCCTGTGGGTTATGATCAGGAGAAGATTTCACAAGTTTATTATCATGATTTGAATTATGATTTGTTTATAATTTTATAGTATTTCTAACAGTGAGAAATTACAGGTTTATGACATGGTATAGTGATAGTGAAATGCTAAATTAGGCGAGCTTGTTCAAATCTAGTTGTTTTCCAAATTTTTTAGTATTGGCTATCACTGCATTTAAAAAATCTGACATGAGTGCATTTATATCAATTTTTATGTACATATTTTACATTAAGAAGCTATAACATAAATGATACGGATACATGAAGTATCAAAGCTAAATTAAGAAAATAAATTTTTCACAAGAGTTATAAATTTTGAGCAGAAAATATACCTTGATAGCTCTTTAGCTCATAGTGAGTTCTTTTTTAAGAATTGATTTTCAGAATAATTTCTAAAGGGTCACAAATATTTTAGTAGCCTATTCTACACTTCCACTTCTAAGTTTTTGTTACTTAGTTGCATCGCGAAAATTCAAATTGTATATTTCAATAGTAAATCAAGACCTGATTAACTGATTTTTAATTCTGTATTTCAGGGATATGATCATGACAAAATATTTGATGCTCAAGTCGCCACCGCATCAACACTAGCCCAATTAGAAGCAGGCGAATGCAATTTAAGCTCTCTGATTGGCCAAGATCTATCAGTCCCAGGGCATTTCAAAATGTACGAAAGAGGTCAGAACATATGAATAAGCTCAAAAATCCAATCCAACTAATTTCTAGTCTTGAGTCATTTAAACTTGGCCATCAAGAGTTTACCTAGCATGAATATTTTCAGTTGTTTCCTATAAGTAGGTATTTTTTTGTTAAAATTTGCCATCATTCAAGAAGTAATTCATAAAACTTTCTATAATTGTTTTTAAAAGTCACTTCAAAAGTATATTACATGTATTTATATATATATATATATGCTGAGTTGCAATAGCAAAGGTTTATCAATTACACTATATTTGCATTGTTTTCGTGTGTGCTTAATATTCAGATGAACATGATGATGGCAACATTGATATAAGTGAATGGATCAACCCCCTATATTTACAGGTCAGGAAAAACTTTGTAACGTATTTCAATAGGAAAAATTTGGTTCAACCAAAATCCTTGCATACATTTTTTATTTTGCATGGTATAGCTAGTACTAAAACTTAATGTTGAATCAAAGTAACTTAATTTTTATATTTTACATTCTCTGTTGATTTAGTTGGAAATAATTGAGTGGACAAGCCTTTGTTTGACACTTGAGCCTTATCAGGCACCATAGTTTAGTGAATTCTTATTAATTTTCGGGCCCTTTCTTGAAATGTATAACTTCAAGATTGGCTCAATAACGTTTCAAATTGAGTCTGATATTACGAAATATCCAACGCAGCAATTCATGTTTTTATTTAAGTAGGTTTAGCTCCTAAATTTAATATTTCATCTACCAGAAAATGAGCATTTTTCAATTTTAAAGTTTTTGTATTGAAGGTTGTGCTTTTAGTGCATTATCATGGATTTTTCTTATACATCCACTATTCTAGTTAAAATGCTATGGAATTGAAAGAAAGCTCCAGTAATGTATATTTTTGGTTATAGTACTTGAAAAAAATTGAATAGAAGAATTCAATTCAATTTCATGCATCAATTTCAAATAATCCAGATCGTTTAATTCCGATATTCAGCTATGTCTCTTTACAATTTATGGAGGCATTTTAGAAATTTTAATCTAGTATTTATGGCAGATGTAAAATTCAAATGAAGTATCTGAGTATTTCAATTTGTCATAATTAATACTAAAGTAGAAAAAAATACATGAATATTTGAAATATAATGAGGTTTTTTTTGGGTCAGAGCGGTACACAAGAAAAATGCCGAGAAACTTTTGAATCTGAAGGAAGCACTGTCCTACTGCACCATTTTCTTAAATCGGATATATGTGCAAATATATGCAATGCTGTTCGAAGTGCCGATAAGGAAGATGGGCTGGGTTATATGGAATCTAGTGCGTTTGATGTTGGAGTTCGAGCCAATTGGATCCCAGTTGGCCCCCCGCATAAACAAAGGTAACGAAATGAAATTTAAGTTTTAGTATTCTGCTTAATAAATGCAACTTTCACCAAGAAAATCAATTTCACTTTGTATGCAGTAAACATTCGATATAAAGATTTTGTTGGAAGGTTATGTCCAACATTTTGAAGCTGAAGTTGGGCACATGCTACTTGTCATTTATTTGTTATAAACGGAAGGTCATTTAAGTCAAATTCTTTACATCTGGATTTTACTTTGATCGATATTGGACTTTGAAAAGGCAAAACCTATCAAAAATTGAGAAATAGTGGATTTTTCTTCTTATGCATATTGATTCAGAATAATGTAGTATACAATTCAGTATAATAGCTATGATTGGGATTATGCAGATATAAAATATCCTTCTAGGAAAATTCTGTACTGAAGTCTAGCTATTTACTTAATCTTTCATCTTATTCTGTATTCTCTTATCTTCTCGATGTGCTGTCGCTTCTCTAACAAACTTGAAATTTGATCCAATGAAATGCTGCTTTTTCTAAAAAATTTTACGTTTCTTTTTAGAATATAAAAAGGATTAATTTAAATATAGCAAATCTTTTACTATACTTGCACTTTCAATGGGCTGGTAAAATTGAATTTGATCTTCTTCCCTTTATATTTTCTGGAAATATACGAGTTAGACAAAAAATACAGTGAATTTTGGACACAAAAAATTCGTTTCAAACGAATTTTCACCTTGAACGAATACGCAGTAAGTCATCTTGCGCTAAGTTCAGCTTCAAATTTTTGGAAATCACAAATTTATTTGGTAATTACCGATGATATTAGGGATCCAAAATTTCCTGTACATTACATAAATGTGTGAGGAGGAGGGAGGTGGTATATTGAGAAGGTGTTGCCGAATTTTCTTCATCTTTTGCTCCTATCTAGTAGCCTTAAACAATGCGTTCATATTCGATTTCAACGACTTCAACTGAATTATTTTGTGTGCTATTTTAAAGTTTCCTTATAATTAAAGTTTTGTCCGTTTTGTACTGTGTAATTGCCAGATGAAATGTCCCAGAAACTGCATAGAGTTCATGCCATCTACATCACATTTGGCTATATCTCCTTACATATTTTTCATGGATCACCGTGAACTAACTATAGTAGAAGTCACCAATTTCGGCTGAAGTTGCAAACTTTGGATTTATGGATCAGTTCATATTGTGATATGATATTTCCCTTTGTTGCCTTTGCAATGCTCTCTTTAAATTTTTCTTTTGCGAGAGTGCTCCTGAATCATCAATTTATATATATATATATATAAATACGGTAAACTTTGGATATATTACCAGTGTCTCGGGACCAACATGTTAATACATTGAATCCAAAGCTGAACTTGACACTACACGTCTTTTTCGTTCATTCTTTATGAGCAAAAAAGTGGTTAAAAGTGATTTAGCTATATCCGAGATCTGAACACCTGTTTAATATTCTATTTCAGAATGCTCCGTTTGACCCAGGACCTTGGAAATCCTGGGATAGAGGACGACGAAGTAGGTGCCCTCATGCGAAAACTTCAGTCTGTATTTCGAACCCAAAGCTTCTGCAGATTTCTTGAAAGTGTAACTGGATTAGATCTACTCGGATCCAGATCTGTGGCTCGACGATTTCGTCCTGGACAGGATTATACGTTAGCAACACCATTGCCGTGGGACTGCGGAGAAGAAAACCTTATCCTAGATGCAGTATTGTGCTTTGTAGGTACGCTTATGATCGTGCACTTTTCAATGATTATTTGAATATGATTCCTATGCGTAAGTGTGAAGAAAGAAGTTTTTTAGGGTTTAAACAGTTTAAGCTCAGTTAAAATTGATCTTATATGCACAGTGAAATCTATGTATTATTACGTTAATGGTGAAGGGTGTTTTCATTTACTCTGGGCTTCTCATTTCCAGTTTTATAAGAAATGATTTTATAAAAGGCATCAATTGAATAGTTTATACATATATTTTGGTTACTTTACATTAAAATGAATGCTTGAGATTTAAAAGATGTCTTAGAGAATCGTAGTCTGCATATTTATATGTGTCTTAAACATGAGCAAAAATATCGTTAAATTATTCAATTGCTTCATTGTTGCTAAAATGAGATAAAATTTACGTTTCGAGGCTAGTTAAATAATTTATCACAAATGAGTGAAATGAATAAATCCCATTTTTCGTGTAACGAATTATGTAATGCTAGACAATAACGAGCCATACAAAGAAGCAGCTTGGATGCAGGATGAGGTTGGGGGGTACCAAACGTACTTGACAAATGAAAAATCATCTAAAAAAGATGAGTATATTGATGCCTCCGTGTACAAGGCTGATGAAGATGGATCTTTACTCTCTGTATCTGCAACTTGCAATGCACTAAGCTTAGTGCTTCGAGATGATGCAGATGTACTAAGTTTTGTCAAATATGTTAGTGCTGCTGCACCAGGAAGTCGATATGATGTAGCTGCGGAATATGTAGTTGATGGTCAACATAACGGATCTGACGAAAATAGTGACAGTGGCAGTGCCAGCAAAAAAAGTGAGGAGAAATCTCCAGTGCAGAAACGGCAAAAGCAATCAGAATGAGTTGTAAAATATAGTTTTTTTGTACGAATGAAGTCATTTTTCTTTCCTTCTGTTTTTTATTGTGTTTCATTATGATACAAGAGATATGAAATTATGCTTTTAAGGATTAAGATGCAACTGGTAATGTATGCTTTATGCAAGAAGTGAAGAGGTTGCCATATAATATGATTGAATTATCAGTTGAGCCAAATTAATTAACTTCCATATTTCAATCTTCAAAACTCTGCAGATTTTTGAATGTGCTATAAAAGAAAAGTACGGTTTCAACAAATGCAACATCGTGGATGTATACAAATTTAACACTTTTATCCAATAGAGTTGCTCAAATATTTCATTCACAATATTTATGCAGTAACCTAAAGTTGAATTATGACCCCTACCATTTGAACTGAAACGGATCATATTCAAGTCAGGAGTTAAAATTATATTCTTTCTGAATGTAAAAAACTAGCATTGCAAATCTCACTAGTTTTGCACTGATCTTTAGAAATATGTGCTCATGTTATGCATGAAAACAACTTTTAAAGGGGATGGGAATAAAGTACATTGCCTGCTTTGTTTACACGGTGTATGACCCAAGTGGATTCAAGATTGCTTTCTAAAAACTTGCAATATGTAAGCATAGAAACAATCTTCAAGAGCATCAATAACAAAAACTGCCACTTCATTGAATATTTCTACTTTCAAGTTTCCAGAATTTTGCCATTTCAGTACATAGATGTAGTTTTATTTGAACAAATAGTCACAAAATGGTAAGAGGTTATGATGAAATAAGGATTTTGAATTTTATGACATCTTTCTATTTGGAATTTTAAATAATATTGAAACAAGCTAGTTTTTGACTAAATATGTCTCTAAGCTAAAATGTACATTACTTCATTATTAATCTATAAATTTAACAGTCACATAGAATGTCACGCTATGAGTAACTTAGCTGCATTGGTGCAGTGAATGCAAGCAGCAGTTGATTCAATATTCTTCCATTGATTTAAGTATTAGTTTTTAGTATAAGTAAATCAATCAATTTCCAGAATATAGTTATTTAATTGTGCATAAATTAAAATAGTAATTAATATGAAGTTTTATAAGGTAAAATAGCCTCTCGAATGAGGATACAGACAGTAAGTCCTCATGCATTTTCTGCAAAAAAATTTGAAGTAGTATTGGTGTAATTAAATACAAAATTATGAGCAAATACAAAAATTCTATTACATGTGAATAGAGAGCAATACTAAGCATTGTATACAAGTTAGAGTATAACTTCAGTACATAAATCCTGCTCCTGACTTAGATTTATCTACATTTTCATCACAAGTATTTCAATTGAAAATGAATCAGCAAAAGCTTTGACTCAGCAATAGAAAACTTTTGGAGCTGAAATGAGAGTGAATGATTCCCATTTTAGGAGTAATATTTTATTTATAAATTTTGTTCATTATTTTACTCTAGCAGCAAAAAAATTGACATTTTGTTCTATAATTATATATTGAGTAGTGCATCCAAGCAGAGGAACATAAAGTTTAGGCAAGAAGAAATCACACTTTTGTTACTGTAGAACAAGTGAAGGCATAAAAATGAGCATCTGGTCAAGAAGGAAGTCCAAATTTTTAAGTGGACTTTATTGAAGTAACATGATAGCATAATTTCTCAAATCCATCTACCATAGCATGCATTTCTCTTATTTTTCTATAGTTCCTAGAAAGTTCTTTGCTGATTGCAATGCTGACCAGAAGGAACAATGAGCATATTATAGAATCGAAATATATCAAGCAATTGTTATCACAACAGAATAATAGTTTGATGAGATGACCAGGTAACAATACTTTATGACGTTGATAAAGCATTATTGACTTTTTTGCTGTTTATAATTTTTCTGATCATTTTTCAGATTGTCGAGATTGCGCTATATCGTTCCCCAAAAGTGCTTGATTTATATCTTCAGCAGTAATTTGAGATAAACTATGGCATATTTATAGATATAAATGATGTTTTTATACATCAGATATATAGTTTGATCTAGGTGTACTTTAAATACAATACAAAGAGTCTAAAAAGCACTTTAGTTTGTATTAGCAATGCAAGTGATAAAATGTATAATATATATCCTGCTATGAGAGTTAGCATGGGGCTTATAAATTTTTTTGTAGAAATATAATTTTTTACAATTTTATTCTTTGTGGGTTGACCCAATTTCATGTATGCTCTCTATTGAATATGTGCAGTTCCAAGAAAAAAAGGCACTGAATTAGAAAGGTGATGAAAAAAAGAACTTTTAGAAAAAGTAATATTTTTCATGTGCGATAACCTTCAAAAACATCTCGAATATTTTTGTATTACGTGCACTAAATGTTTTTATTACCTGAAGAGATTTTTCTTTCTTGTAGAATGTACTTGAAAAGTACAGTATATTTTACTTTGGTGTACACTTTTATTACCCAACTTTCCAGGAAAAACATCTGCCGTAAAAATATTTAGCCATAAATGTATATATGTATGCATCTGAATATTTATTATTCGTAAGATTCATTAGCTTTATAAGTCATGATTCTATTCCTTTTAAGGTCAATGAAAAAACAGATATGATACATACAATGTGAACGGATATTGAAAAGTCAAATTCAAAGTTAGAGTTGAATAAGTTAAGCTTCTACAATGGATGCAAAATGAAAATTCAAAATTAGGAGCTCGAACCTGGTGAGCTTTAAGAAAAAATTATTGCAATAGCTGGACAAAACCAGAGGATTATGAAGTTCAATTTAATCAAAGGCAAAAGAAGCTAATGCAATATTGGATGGAACTTTAAGAATAAAGGATAAACATGAAGCAAAACTTAATGTGCTACTGAGAAACGCGGCTATTAAATGAAAGTTATGGGTTTCCAGCCTTTTCTGACTAATTATTAATTATAATATATTCATGAATAACTTGGCTCTATTGTGTTTTTTGAGTAAAGCGTTTTTGAAAATTGATGTGATTTATTTTGGGTATATTATAATATTTTTCTTACTGTACTTGTGATTGAGTTGTTCATCATTACTTGTAACTGAGCTTCAGTATCATCGATCGATAAAAAAAAATTACTGTAATATCCATTCCTCGGTTCTAAGCCAGATTGAATGGTTGACTTCAGCAAGTTTGAATTGGGGAAAAAAAGCAAAACGCAGAGTCACAGGAACGGTTCTTAAATTTTAATCAAATATTCATATGGGAAATTCAAATATAAAGCATGTGAGTTTTCTTGTATGGCTTAACTCGAAAGCAAGCGCACACAATCTCATTTCAGTGTGATGTCAATGAAATCGCTTAAAGTCGGTGTGCGCTCTATGGTCATCTTAAACTAACTAGATGAGGAGCTGGTATGACAAACAAAATTCGAGCTGTGCTTAGTGGCATGAGGAGTAATTGGTGGGGTTATTGGATCTCGAATTATTGTACCGTTGTTCGACCGGCTGCGGCGTTGCGCTGACCGTGAACGGTTCGATCTGCCTCGAATTCGGGAGTGGTTTTTTCTCGGGGGAGCCCAGGGAGGGGCTAACCTGCGGTTGACAAGTTCTTCCCAAGGAAAACCTTTGAACCATGAAGACTGGCATATATCAGTTGCTCCGCGTTTGCAGCCTAAGCGTCTCCAAGGTCTAAATATATAGCCAAATGATTTAACAAAAATGATTAAAGTATAATTAAGGCTATTATATTTGATTAAGCTCTAATTTACAACACAAGAAAATAAAGAGGAAAGAATGATGCACTCACAAATCGAAATCGACAAGGTTATAATTTTTTTGAAAGCACTTGGCGGCATGTAAATATAATACCTCTGCTTATAGCAACTTAATACAATTTAAGCTAATCTTACATCAATAAAAAAAGGTGTATCACTCTCGTGCATCAAAGAGAGGAGATTTTTTTAGTCTTGAATAAGATATTACTATCACAAAAAATTACATGAATATATGAAAAATATGGATGCAAAAAATTCATCTTACTTTGGTTGCAGTAAAGAGTACACCAATTCTTGCCACTCCATGTCAGGGAGCGATTCCTCGGAGAAAACACCGTTATATGCCGTCAACGGGCTAATTGTATCGATATCACAGTCAATGTCTGCATGCATAGATTTTCGAAGTAACTGCATGGGATCCGATGCATTGTTGGGGTCGATAAAGGGCGGTCTACCCATAAATAACTCGTATATTAGGCACCCCAGGGACCAAAAATCAGCCATCTACATAGAAAATGGCATGATTAATTTGGAAAAATAATTAACTTACATTGATGCATCCTTCAAAGAGTAAGATTTTCAAATGCACAACTCTAATATCTTGCAACTGCACATTTTGAAAAATTCGGGCTATGTAGAAGAAAATTTTAGCAAAAAACTCAAGGGGGCTGTCTGAATTAGGATGTAAACATTTCAATTTCTTCAGAAAAACAGTCCATGTAATGTTAGAGTAACATTTATGTGACATAATTTTTCGATATATATTTTAAATAATACTAAAAAATAAGCAGTTGCTATTGTATCTTCTACAGTTCATTAGGTAGAATGCGTTTATCATCAAAATTTTAAATCAAAATTTATACCACCTTTAAATATCTGATGACTATGCTAAAAAAAATTTGAAGCATATGTAAAGTTTAATGATTCGAGCAAAATATTATATTGAACTTAAATTTTTGTTTTTTCCCTTAAAACTATGATATATCTGATTCAAAATTCTATTTTCAATGCATTGAGAAATCTACTTTAGTATATTATTACCCAGTTGTATCCTTGACCCAGGACCACTTCCGGCGCCATGTATCCAAGCCCACCGCACAATGTGTACAACTTTCCACTTTGCAACTGCAGGCATTGAAAAATTGATATTTTCACTCAAAAAGATATTATGATTCATATGAAGACATTGGCAGTACACCAGTGTACTATCTGTATACCAAGCTTGCACAAGTCCTTTTTTGTGCTGAGAATTTTTACGATTAGATTTTTGAACACGCTGATGTTTATGGTGGTATTTGTTTCTGAAAAAAATAATTTATCCATGTAAAGTTTTAGAAAAAATGACTCAAGCTTAGGCAACAGTATTGCTTGGATTGTAAATACAAAGGCATTGATACATATGGGGTCGGATTTTACTCTACAATCAGAAATATCCACTAATGTGAACCGAATTTTACTTTCACAAAGTTCCGATTACAATAATAATATCAAAATGATTTCATTCTTCATTTATAATATTTCCAAATTGTATTGGCTGGAAATTAGTTATAAGATTTGTGAATGTGTTTTGGTGTACACCGATGTACCACCAGAATCTTTAGTACTGTAGAAAGAACTCTTAGAAATGTTTAAAAATGTAAAACAATGGGAAATGTCTTTCAAGCATTAAAATAATATGGAAATATAGAAATACCACAAAAATTTTCTTTGCAAATCATCAAAGTTTTGTAATATTTCAATTTAGTATATATTAATTTGAGACTACATATTTCCATTCATTAAATAGATTAACAAAGATAAAAATATTCGTCATATATGACAACCACATAGTACTTACTTCTCGTGCAAGAGTAAAGTCGGAAAGACGGGGTTGTCCAGACCAGTCCAATAATATAGACCGGGGTCTTAAACCCCTGAAAACTACACCTCGCTCATGTAAATGCCCCAGAGCTGACAAAATAGCGGCCCCGTAGTATCGAGCCCCTAATCTAGCTTCTCGTGGTTGCTCACGGATGAACCTCTCCATTGAACCACCCTGAAATTCATTGCAAAATCTTTCATCAATTTTCTAAATAAATACATAAAAATCGATAAATATATATTTATATTTGTTTCAAAATCCTTCCGTTTGAAAATGAACGTGTTCATACAGGCACCAACCTATGCATACATGTAGCAAGAATTCAATTATACAATGCCATAGTAACTGTAAAAATACAACTCACTTGTAAATTTCAACTAAATATTGTTGTTCCATTTATTACAACAGTTAAATGGTGAAGCTTATCCAAAGAGTAAGATATTTCCAATAAAAATAAAATTAAATGAACATACATATTCATAAAAAACACTAAGAAAAATTGCTAACCTCAAGGTGCTCCAGTACGACGGAAGTAAATGGAAAATCCGTAAACCACCCCATCAAATTGATAATAAAGGGATGCTGTCCAGCAGCTAAATGCGCGCCTTTCAAATAGTCTCCCTTGAGACCAGCCACATTTCGGACTATCCGACGTGTATTCAAGTGAATTGGGTTCCAATACCGTCCTCTTTTGGGGCTACCTCCGGGGCTACCCCCAGGGCTTACAGGGGGATTCACATCTACCAGTACGGTTTGCCCAAACTGAAACAAAACAATAGTGGAGTTTGTATAAAATTAGGCAATGCAAATTTATATTATTATAATTTATCATTTCAATCTCACCAGATACAAAAAAAGCATCATCTATTGATAAAATAGATCGCTATGGATTTGAAAGTTTGTAACTTTGCTAATAATAGTAACCAATAAATAGGCACCATTTTAGGATTATATTCCTCTAAAATTGAAAAAAAGCTAACTGTTAAATATATTTTATATTTATATTTAAGATATTTCAATGTGTTGCATGAAAAGTGAGAATCGTAAGAAGGTTATATTGGTGCAAACAAACAAAAAAATTTATATAATATTTTCATGTGCTAATAGATGTCTCGAATCGATGATTATTGCTTTAGCCACGATTTTGGGAGGATTGTAGCAAAGAGATTCTGTTGTTTCAGCAAGTTTAAAGTTGTCAATTGGTGGCCACTTATTTGCCTTGCCGCAACATCATACAGAGTATACTGTCGTATGTACCCATTTATATTGTAGAAAACATAATACAACGAATTTGTCATAGGCGTAGCATTAAAATTATCCAACAGAACGAATTCAATTGCATTGATTATTGGTTCTTCTCCGTTTTGTCATGTGTGGTTGTAAGATACACACCTGTCCATCTCTGAGCACCGATACTGGTCTTAACTCTCCAGGGTGCCTTGCCATAGGTTCTGACCACAATATGCTGCTACCAATATGCCGACTCCTAGCCAAAGATGGGCATACTACACTGAATTCATCCCGATGCAGCTCCAGACAAGTAGCCCCATCTCTTGTAGTTACGGTTGCATTTCGGGGATCGATATCTTGCAGGGCACCCTCTCCAAAGTAGTCAACAGAATATAACGTTGCAATGTCTTCTGGCTAATGAAATAGGGAAAAAATGACCCAAAGGTCTAAATATTAATGCAAACCTAAGATAGATTACTTTCTTGACAGTTTTTAACAATACTAAGGCAGAAAAGTGAAATTTGAAAAATATAGTGTTTGAATTCAAGTCTTTGACAACAAAAGCAAATATATTAGTAAAGAAACAATTAAAAAGATGATGCAAAACATATTTTGATTATTGAAATGATTTTATTGATTGCGGCACTCATTTTTACTTATTATGGTACTAGTTTTGGCAAATTCACTATTGTTCAGTAAGAAGGTATATAAATAGATACATTTATAACAAAGAGCACCCTAAAGTTATCACATCGTGATGTCAAACAGGAATTTGCTCGTTTTTGTGCGTAAAAACATTTTAGAAGTGTAATGCAGCAATCCTATTCATTTTTCACATTGCAGAGCGTGTTTGCATTTGTTCGACAAGCATAGTTCATTATTAACGTACCTCTCCAGTATCAGGATTTTTAGCAACAACTGTCGCTTCACCTGTCACCAGAAGGTGCATTGTATAAGACGGGTCTCCTTCTCTAACAATGTCTTGACCAGGAGAATACGTAACAAGTTTCATCATATCCATTATGCGATTCAATTGCTTGTAGCCAAGATCTCGTAACAGGGGAATCTAAGGGTTACCAACGTGGAGAATGTACGAGTATACCGATTAATAATCGAAAGTAAAGAAATACATTCAAAATACCATATAAACATTTTTCAATTCAGTTACATGAAAACAAATATAATTTTTTCACATTTTTAAGTTTTTTCAACACTTTTTGTTCCTTGACTATAATATGTATTTTACTTAGTTTTGTTCAAAGTTTCGTAGGATATTCCACTAATGGTGCTAAAGCTAATTCCATTCAGTACTTTGCTCTGCCATCTTGGTTACTGCAGTTACAGATGCTGAACTATTTTGTGCAATAATTTAAGAATTTCGTTTGATATTTTATGTTTTTACCTCTAATAGCTCATTATGTACTTTGTAAGATGTAATTGCTGAGTTTTGACTAGTTGTGAAATCAGAAATTAGGCTAAAAAGTGCAATCATCCATACTAATGAAACATATGAGTTTCTCATTTGAAAAAAATTGATAATCAAATCATACAACAACTATTCAGGGTTTATTATATAGAATGATACTCAAGTAATGAAACATCATACCTGTGATAGGCACTGCATATAAATACAACGTTCGATGCATGAATCTAGCGGTCCAAGATAGCTCTCAATGTCTTTACAGTACAGTTTATACACAACCAAGTAATCGAGTGCCATCACAATAAGATCATCACTATTCAGCCATATAAACTAAGAAAGGTTTTAAACGAAAATGTGTTAGATTTGGCAATATATATATATAGTAATTCTATAATGTCATTTCTTTTACAAGTAATAATATATTTAGCATTAAAAATTATGCTGCTATGTAGAAGTATACCTGTCCTGCAGTCAGAAGTGGCTCAGCAAAATAATCCCTTTGAAAATTCTGGTTTACATTTCTTACTTGTGCTACACCACATTTCACGATATACAAGGCAGTGCCTCTATCCTCTTCAAATAAAATCTATATATGGAATCCAATAAAAATATCATATTGCGATAGTGTAAATATATTCAAGATAGAAACAAAATTATATAATAGAATAATACCTGTGCCCTTTTTTCATATTCTTCTTCTTTGGTCATATCGGCTAACATATCGAGTTGTTCATCATGAAGTTCAGAAAATTCCGGTACGCCTCTTAATGCAATAAGAACATCAGAATGCCGTCGATCACCAATTTCAGCCAATATGGTCCTAAGCGAGGATCTTGATATGCAATATACTACTCCGCCATCTTCTGCACATACCACTGTGCGCGCACTTGAATATCCAGCTAGGATGAGGTTTGCATCCCCAAAGCAAGCCCCGCGTCCACAAAGTATTCGCAAAGGAATTGCATTGGTCCCATAGTCAAAAGGGCATACGCGATCGTCCTTCTGCACATAGTTAGAATTACTGTATCCAGGACTGGAACGAATTTCATCATGATGCGATGAATACCGTGGCGTCAATTTCCCACTTCTGTAACGCAGAAGTAGAAAAGAACCACTGGCCACTATGAAAAACATGTCGCTTACTTCACCTTCGGTAAGTATAAATTGACCAGCTGCACACTGTAAGGGAATCATAGACGCTACAACTTCTTCTAAATCCATATCGCTAACTTCGCTAAAAATAGGACTGCATCGTATGGATTTAAACACTGCAGGATCAAGCAGGAGGTCATTTTCGTATGAGTCTAGTGACTCAGAGTTAACTTTCTTTTCTAAACTATACGAATCCGAGTCACTATTGCAGCATGAAAACTTAGCCTCGTTTTTAAACAACGACGCTTGCTTAAGTTTGTCGGATGTGCTAGTACAAAAAACCTTTTTGGCGTACTTACGAAATGGAACGGTGGCATGAGTTGCAAACAAACCTTTTTCAAGGTTTGCTGAAAGAACGCCCTCAAATAAGCAAGTTTTTGGAGTTCCTTCTACTTCGAAACATTCAGTTTCAAGGCCAGCCATGTTACCTACTCTTAGAGTCGTAACAATATTTCCAGAGGACTCCTTCTCGGAAAGGATTTGAGAAGCGCTGGAACCATCATAAAAAGATTTTATCGAAATATCCTGTGTGCTATAATCATTTCGATTAGTTTCGGCTCTAGCATTCATGTAATTTGTTGCACCAGGAGAAGCGCCAACATGCTCGTAATCTGGCTCATTACGAGAGATGCTCGTTTCGTAAGTGCAAAGTGAAATAGGCTTAGGCCCAATAGCTGTATTTTCTGTGTGGCAAGGTAAACATTTCAACTTTCCTTGGAAGCATCCCATTATCTAATGTGCTATCTGCATTCAACATGCATAGATAATCTATCAGACACATTTCACAACTTTCATGTTTGGACGTTTGATGCACTAATTAAACTCCGAATGCTATCCATCCGGACGTAAAATGATATGAGCTTTTCACGCTAAATCAAATGAATTTCATCGGTGAACGTTTTGTTCCTCCAGCTCATATTTTTGTTCCGAAAATCTTCATATACCGGAAAAGACGTTGCAACCCAAATCTGGATCACACCAATAAAGTTCGATACAGGTACCTCAGTGAATGATAAACGGTCATGAGAAAATTATTCTAATTCAGTGCGTTGCAAATATACAAAATATGGACCCCGAATTTCTCATTGAATGCCATCAAATTTAATTGACTCCCTGCATAAAGCAACTATGGTAACTAGTGTTGGACAGCTTTTCAGAAAAATAATTGAGAAAGGCGAAAAATGAATGGTATAATAGTATAATAGTAAATGGATTCCGAGATAACTTGAAGATATCCATTCTTATTTTATCTTACTAAGTTTTTCATATTAATTTGCTCAAAACACAATGTTTGGCTCCTCTTTTAAATACTTACAACTGATGTCTTATGCTAGAAATTTTTTTAGCATAATGAAGACAATTTATTCAACTAGTGAAATCGAATTAATGGTCTGGTGTCAGTTCTATCTACTGCGTAATAATTTTCTTAATACTAAATATCGCACATGCAAATGAAATTTTATCTTAATGTTGGCCTATGGCATTCGACATTTATGCTCATTCAAATATTTGACTATATATCACAACTAGTTTGAAATTGCATCTGAAATTGGTTAATCTTGGATCAACTGTTTCATAAATAGCCTTATATGTGTTAAACTGTGCTCATAGCATGAACTATATATATATATATGAAATGAATTTGTATCTGATTTTTAATCAAGGTTTACTATGCTTGAAAAGAACCTAAATATGCAAGTTGAAGTAACCACTTTTCTTGTCAGCAGTAGTCACACAAACTAAAAAATTGATTTTTTTTCTATATTGGACAGTACATTTTTAAGAAATGGGAACAACTGTGCATAAAATATCATTGTAATACAATGTAATATCTTAGTTTTCTATATTTTTATAAAGTTATCAACTTATGCTGGCATCAAAGCTATAGGAATAAAATTTGATTACATTTGGCAAAAAAGTTTGGTTAAGAAGTTTTACAATTATGACAGCCAATTCTTTGTGGTCAGAAATATATCAAAGAAAAAACTGAACTGAATTATTTGGTTAGATGTTTGACAGCTTTTTTTCGAGCAATATTGTTGTAAAAAATATTTAGTTGTGGATTTAGATACCATTATGAAAAGCAATCAAATCATATGAAAGAATATACATTTTATGTGTAGCACTTATGCCAATTTCACTTTATGGCAGATGTATATATATGTATACATATGTGATCTGTACACTCTATTTGACTCAACACCTCTTCTTGAACATGCTGAACTGCACTAGTTTATATTCAGTTCAACTCTATCTACCACTCATTTCAAAGCATAATGTGCACTAATAAGAATTTAGCAATCAACAAATGGTTACCATGATCTGATACTGTTATTTTCTGTACATTTTAATATCACTCTTTTTGTTCTGCTATTCTTGTGTCATCGTTGTCACTATAATTCCACTATCTACTATCATTCAATTCCAAGTTTCCTTTAACTGATTTATACAGTTTCAGCACAAACTTTACAGTTGAATATACCAAAGTTGATATATCTAACACATTTAGTCTGCTGATTAACATTTTAGTTAGATGGCATATGGAAGCAATAGTATGGAACACTCATTGGAATTAAGTTTCATTACATTGGATCTTGCTTCTTGAAATGTTATTGATGAGCAGATAGCAATGAATCTTTCTTCCCTCTTTTTAAACATTACTGATCAGCTACATCACTTTTAAAATTGAAATTAAGTAATAGTTTTAGAAACATATGAAAAACATAAGTAAATACAAACTATTGATCTACTAGTCTATGAATAAAGATGTGGCTTGATAAAACATAGCTAATGCAATCTTTACTGCTTTTATGCTTTACATATATATATATATATCTGTCAACTATTGCTATCATATTCCTGCAATTATCATATATTTACTGATTTATTGTCATGATTAGGCTATTAATTCTGTGGCATGAGTTTCTGATCTGATGACTATGCAGCTAATGCTGTAGATCACATAGCATCTGTTAGGAATTGATAATATTGCAACTTAAACTGTTTGCATTCATAATTGACTATAATCGATTATGGTACATTTTTCATTAATCAAGTAATGGTTGCAAAGGTTCACTCTTTGCAACACTTATAAATCTAACAGCACTAACTTATTGTTAAGAAAAAAGAAGAGAAGATTAGTTTATACAATGCGCTGTGATTGTATTCACAGCGCAAGGGAACAAAAACAAAGAAAAAAGAAAGGTAAGACAAAGAATTTATTATATGGACTGTTACTTATCACACGCTATGGGAGCGTGCTGCTAGGATTAGCGTACTTCTGCTGGGAAAAGTAGAAAAGTAGAGAAGTGATTTCAAGGAAGCAAAATGCACAAGAGTTTGAAGAATTCCAAAGAGCCTCTTCAAAATTGCAAAGAAGTTTACGGGAAACCAAAAGAAACTCCAATTTCAGTCTGTGATGTAAAAATACTGCAATTGCAAATAGATCGGAAATATCAGTAAAGAAACTTCATGGAATGAACTGTTGGGTTTATAGGACGGATCCTGCAGGATCACGGATAGACGGATTGAAAATGGAAATGAAGTATATTGTGATTCAAGAAAGATATGGATGGATACAATGGGTCACGGGTCACAATTTGTAGTGGGGAATTAGAGCAGTAACACATAGGAATCCTGACACTTATACTACAAGGCGTTCTGTTATATTTTGTTTAAGGATCCCCTGTATTATATTAATAGTTGATTCCTTATAGCATCTTTTCTACACACTATGACTTGTACAATCTGAAAGTAAATAATACAGTTTTGTGATGGTAAGTTACCACTATTACAAAAAACTAAAAGTCAAACCCAAGTTGAATTAAAATATATTAGCATTTATCTTAAAGATGTTTTGAAAACTTAAGAAAAATTAAAACAAATGCTGCGCATGAGAGCTCAAAAATATCAATTAATTCAATATTATTTACTTTGATGTTTACTGACAAAAAATCATCAGGGCATTCTCCCATTTAAGTTTATTAGTGAAGTTCATCATAATTTAGATTACTGCACAAGATTTTAGGGCATTGTAGTGAATATATTTTTGAGCAAGAGTCAAAACTACAGCATTGTAATGAATATATTTTCAAAGAAGAGTCAAAACTACAGCAAAGAGTATATTTACACAGACATAAATTGTGTTGTTGAAAGTGAACATACTTCATGGCAGCACATATATCCTAATCTTAGCTTGTCACTGAAGTCCAGCAATGACTCACTGTAAAACTTAGAATTCCAATATGTAGAACAATGACTTGCCATAAAACAGAATTCCACAGCTATAAAACAGAATTATCCCCTTAAGGAGTTAATTTCTAACAAATGCCCCCCTAGCTGTGGTTTCTAATGTTGAAATGTAATGGGTTTTAAAGTCTTGAACCAAGTGCTCACAGTTCAATAAATTTTCTTCCTGCTCCTAAGTGATTTCATTAGCTGAATACCCTTTCCAAGGCACTAAGAACTTCCATTTTCCTTTCACATTTTGCATCTAGGATATCTTCAACATTATAATGATTATCTTCCCAATCTAAAAAAACTGGAGGTGGGTGTTGTTCCAATGGCCTGTTGTACGTATTTTTAGCAGGATGTAAAATGGACGTATAAAAAACATTGTGAAATCTTCTCATTGAGTGCAGAAGTTGTAGTTTGTAGGATACTGGATTTACTTTTTTGATGATCTTGAAAGGTCCCAACTTTTTCCAGTCTAGCTCAATAGATGGTCTTTTGGTTTTGATAAAACGTCTATCAAGGAAGACCATTTCTCCCTCCCTAAACCTCAAATGACGGTGTTTATTATCTGCAAGGGTCTTTGCAGTATCTTTAACATGTTCCAATTCACAACATAGATGCAAGATTGAATAGTTTAAGTCCGACAGGTAGCACTGTAGAGTTGGGGGAGATTCAGGGACAATTTCAGTTGACCAATGTACAGGGGGATCAAATCCACAAGTGGCCTTGAACGGACCCATGCCAATAGATGTATGTGTTAGAAATGTAACACGCAACATAAACACAAGAAATCTGTGACAGAATACATATATTATTACATCCTAAATTGTGTTGATAGAAGTGAGATAACTTCAACAACACAACAAAACATCACTGATTGAAACTTGTTCTCATAATCAGAACTGGAACTTCAACATGGTATCAGAAGAAATGTACCGCAGCTATAGAACAGAATTAATTCCTTTAGGGGTTGATTCCTGACAGTAAAATGATGTGAATTGTAATAAAGCTTAGCTTTTGGAATTTTTTCAAGCCATTAGTTTGTTCAAAGTTGAAATACATCTGCAAATATTGCTCCAATACTTGGTTTATTTGCTCAGTCCGACTGTCAGATTGTGGATGATACTTAGTCAATAAGTTCAAAGATATGCCGTAACTTCTTAGCAATGAGGACCAGAATTGAGATACAAATACAGATTCCCAATTGGAAAAAATATTGTGGGGGGTACCATGAAAGCAAATGACACGTTAGAACAATAGATCAGCCAATTGAGATGAAGTAATGTTTTTTCTGGAGCCAATAAAATGGGCAATATTTGAAAATCTATCCACAATTACTGAAATTGAATCCTTACCCTTAGGTGGAAGATCAACAATAAAGTCCATGGAGACTAATTAGCATGGTCTTGGAGGAACTGACAACAGGTATAAAAGTTCAGCTGGTTTTACATGTGCAGACTTTGACCAAGCGCAAATATGACATAACTCAATGTAAGATATTACATCCCTCCCCGTTGTAGGCCCCAAAAGTTTTCTTGAAATGAATTCATAAATCTTCCAAATTCCAATATGTCCAGAAGTTATAGAATCATGGCCAGTATCAAGGACTTCAGTGCATAAGTTCTTAGGTACAACTAATTGTCCAAAATACTTAACACACTCATTTTAATTCAAAAATCCTGGTCTATTCTTTAATTCTTGAATTTCTTCATCTGTAGCTTGAGCAAGTTTAATTTGATCTAATAGAAATGGCTCATTACGTTCTTCAGTAACATCTATAAGAAATTATTCCTTAAGTAACAGGACTTGGTTTTGACTTGTACCTGATCATCAGAGTCCTACAGTTGATAAGCTTGTCTGTGACTCAATGTACCAGGTTTTTCCCCTTGTTTACTAGGTCAGAAAATAATGTGAAAGCTAGTCACAGAAAAACAGAGACAAGCAGACTTTCATCCATTTAACTTCCTTGAAGATGAGAAATATAGCAGGTTATGGTGATCCGTGAAGACTTTAACAAGTTCAGCATTGCTCAACAAAAAGGGTTTCCATAGGTAAAAACAAGCAATGATAGCAAAAAGTTCTTTATCATGCACCTTGTAATTAATCTTGGGTGCAGTTAATGTCAGGATACTTGCCGGTCCTGCTATCTCTTTTAATTGCTATGGCATAACTGCTTGACTATGTTTGTAAATGTTTGTCTGTGTTTGATTACCTTTTGCATGCATCATTCTCACCTTTTTGCTCCATTTACCTCATTGCGCCTTAAATGCCAAATCCTTTGTCAAACACATTTATCACAATCCGTTATGGAATCCTTTGTTCTACACTTCTACAATTTGTCACGTGTCATCTTTGTTATGGTCAATTTGAAACTCCTTTGATTATCTTCAACCAGTTTAACTGACAAAAGAATGATTCTATTTTCATCATGCTTCCTAGAAACTCTTCTTTACTGTCTTCAAACTCCACTTCAACTGACTAGATATTATTCTAAAAGTTGTCATCAAACTATAATTCTGCTCAAATCAACCTTACTATCAATTACTCCACTTTACTCTGCTTTATTCCCGCCAAAGACAATTTCTTAGAATTCTATAAATAACTAGAATTGTCACAAACTTAGCAATGAAAATTACAATATTTACTTATGGAGCAAAAGATGCAGCAAGATTCAGGAAGATTCACTGGAGAGCCAATTTCAAGGGCACTTCAAGAGGGTATACCGTAGGGGCTAATGGGGACATGTTTATTTGTTCAGTTCTGTGTTTATGTTCACTCTTCTTAAGTTTAGTAAAACTGCTATATTTTATTAAATCTTATCTTTGCTTTGCTGTTTGCCTGCCCTCTGCTGTACATCAGACTTTACCCCTTAAATTTAGCTACATCAAGGTACAAGTTGTTGTGACAAACAAAACAGGTAAACAATGCAAGAGAGTAACAGCTCAAATGTACATTATATCTTGACCTGTGTTGTGAAAAGTGATTACACTTCTCCAACACAGCATTACTAATTTCAGACCTATTGTATGACTAGCCACTTATTAAAAATGTGACTAGCATAAAATTGAAAATGTTCCAAAAAGGAACATCTGCAGTTAAAAATAGAAAATAGGAATAAACTTAAAATATAAGTTAAGTCTTAGCACAAGTACTTTATCATACTAGTATACCCTTTTTCTTCCAACATCAACAGTTAATTTGTATGAATAGTATGCAACTGGATGTGTCTCAACATCAAAGTCTTGAGAGAGAATCCCACCAATTTCAAAGTCCAATGCACCAGCTTCAACTATAAATGGACTGGATATATCAGCATGCTGTAATAATGGAGTTGAACTAAAGTCCAATTTCAACTTCTCAAAAGATGATTGGCAATCTTGATTCAAACTAAACTTCTGATCTTTTTTTAACAGTCTGTTAGGAATTAACTCTCTGTTAAGAATTAACTTCCTTGAGGATTAATTTTATTTTTATAGCTGTGGTCAGTTTTCATTTGTGATGTTCCAGGCAAATTGGCTGCACAGATGCCAGTAGGGCTATATATTTTGTGTTAATAGAATTAGCTTACTTCTATCAACACAATTAGTACATGATGAATACACACATTTCTGTCAAAGTTTCTTGTGCTTTATTGTATTCCATGTTTCTAGCACAAATGACCGTATCCTTGAAGTTGATGTGCTTATGCTACTAGACCAATTAATAATGCAGAACTGCAAATGTTATATTTATTGATAATGTATCAACATAAATAAAATACTCTTGCTGATTTATTCAATTTTTGCATGATATCTCAAGTGCATATGCTTCTAACAATATAATTACACTAAAGTAAGTTTCAGAGCTAGATGGATATTGGAGCAAAGCCTAATCATATTATAAAATGATTTTTGCACTGAGCTCTAATGAATGTTCCAGAGGCAGAAATAGTTACTTTAATTTAAATATTTAGCATGAATTTTTCTTGTTGATATTTTTATATTTTTTCACAGTTATGATTTTCTGTGTAAGATATAGTTTTGAGCTGACCATTTGAAATAGGAATAAGTCAAGTTTTTTAGTACAGATATCAAAATTGTTCCTAAAAAGTCTTTATGGAATGGTTTTAAATTGATATGCAAAATTTTATAATTTGCAATCATTGTTGATTTTTCTATATACTTAAGCTTATCATGAAAAGGAATTTGATGTATTATTGTTATGAATGTGTTCACAAATAAGACTAAAAACTAAAAACAATGAGTATATTTACGCAGATATAAATTATGTTGCTGGAAGTGAATATATTTTATAGCAACACACAAATCCTAAACTTGGCCTGTCACCAAAATCCAGCAATGACTTGCCATAAACTTAGAATTCCAATATGCAGAACATTGACTTTCCATAAAACAGAATTACACAGCTATAACATGAATTTAACCATTAACAAGTTGATTCCTAACAATTATATGCAGGCAGCAATTGTATTTACATTTCCAAAATATCATTGTTACCTTTGACTCTTCAAGTGTTGCGTTTAAACCTATTTATAAAAACAAGTGTCTTTTCATATATTTTTCATTTTACTTTTCTCTTCTTATCATGTTATATACTGCTCAAAACATGAGCAGCATTTTAAAAATGACTTTTAATATTGCCTAAAGCTGATCAATTTAATTCATAGAAAAGGTAGCAAGTAATAATTAAATACTTAGATATGGTACGCACATGCATTATTTACTTTGCTTGCATTTCATATTGCTATATATATATTGCTGCCAAGAATTCATAGGTTCATGATGTTTTATTTGCTCTCAAGATACTACTAATAATCTTTTACAAGCTAGAAGTGTCATTGATTGAGATTTTCATACTTGTTAGAATGCCTGAAATGATGTTAAAAGGCAGAACAATGTACATGGAGCAAAATTGAGTGTCTATTTTCTAAATGTTTCTACATATTTGTTACAGTATGGTTGCATATAAACTTATGCTGGCCATAAGATACAAAAAATGCCTATTATACCTACAAGTTTATGATACATAGAGAGTATGATGGTTATAACTGAGACATATCCATAGATACTATGAAAGTCTTTCATGCAAAGTAAAAAAACTGAGAAACGTGTCAAAAACTTGCAGTAACAGAATGTTAGATTTTTAAAAAATCATTCAATCTTTTGTTGAAGCATAATCAGAATGTGAATGAAATCTTCATAGCTATTTTTTTGCTGTTGTTGGATATCAAAAATATATTTAATTTATGTACATAAAAGAAATGCAAGTTCTGACATAGTCAACTAATTGGCCTTATAAAATTTTGAAGTCTCTCTTGAAATGAAGTGCAGCTCTGAATAACCCATTGCTGCTGAGTCTCATGAATTCTCTAATTCCCATTATTATAGCATATCAATCCTGCTCTTGAATCTGCTGTTGCTTTAAAACTTTTAATGAATTAGGGTTGGTTACGGTAATCCAGAGGAAAAATGAATGTTTCTAATTATTCTAATTGTTTCTTGAAGACTTACATGAAACGTCAGAAAAGCGGCAAATATTTAAACGGAGAAGAGAGGCATAAGATGAAAAAAAAAACAATTTTAAATGAAGTTTTGCGAAGTGATAAAAAAACTGCTATGTGATGAGAGAATCTTGAACTCTAATATCTATCCTTTCATGTTGAAAATATTGACGTACTAAATGTGTCACGTTGATAATCCTTGCAACAACTAAGAACACTGCGATCCATTCAAATATTGGCGAAATTTCCTGGCCAAAATTTTGAATTTCCCCTCAAGGGATTTCAGAATTGTAAATCAAACATACAGAAACGTTCATGCTATAAACATTTATTAATTTATCCGAATAGTTTTAACGTTATATATAAAAATGAAAACTACTCATGACACTGGGAGATATTCGTTTTATCACAATATTATCTTAGATTCACTGTCACCCATACTATATCTAAATACCAATATCGACTTACAGAAAATTTGCAATTATAGGCTGTTACCTATCAGATATTACAAAAATGGTGAACGCAGTTAAATTGATTTCCAATCTTGTGGTTTTCTTCGCTGTTACCGCGATAGTATCCGCGTGTGAAGTTGATTTGTCTTCAGATGATGTTCCTGGGTGCATGACCTACTGGTACGGGTCCAAGCTCCAATGCGTCACTGCTTTCAATTCTTGTACTGCAGTTTATAGCTGCAGGAACGTCATGTGGGGGAAGAGTAGGGCCATATGTTTTGATGGATGCGCGACTACTAGCTATTTGAATGCATTCCCTGTGTGTCTTGCGACCGAAGCGGAAATCGGTTGCAATGTCGTGTATAATGGCGAAATTCCAACCTGTTTGACGAATCATTGTAACGAGCAAGTAACTCAATGCAGCCGTATTGGTTTCTGCCCCAACTTTTCCGGTGTGTACTGTTTTGATGGCTGCGTTAGCAAGTAAGTATCTGTTAATTAAAATTTATGTTTAACAGATATTAATACTACAGAAGATAAATTTAAATAAGGCAAGAAAGAAAAAAATACTATTGCACTAATTGTAATTAGCTCTGAAATTTATTAATTTACTCTCCAATTGCCCTTTCCACTTTTTTTTAATTTTCTTCCTAGAGAATTAATATAATTTTGACAGGTTCCGGCTTGTTTTACAAAATAGTAATCATTACGTAACTGCATTGATATATTTTTTTAATGTAAAAAACTATCAGACATTGATCATCACATTTTTTCAATTTTTATCAGGGGCATGAACTGGAACAATTCAGTTCCTTATTGTGATGACAATACTACACCGTGCATACAAGGAGAGCTTCATCCAGAATGTGCAAATCAATCTTCTACTAGCCAACCTATTGCTCCCTCAAGTTAATCAAAATTATACATCTTACTATGTATAATAAAAGGTACATGATTAAGAATATATGATTACTTTTTATGTTAAAATGCTTCTTTCATTTTCTTTATTTCTATCAAAGAGTAAATGCATCTAATTTTTATGTATTTTTTAATGTATGCAAATCTTTACCTAGGCCAATGAAACAATTTTCGATACTCAAACATATTTCACTATGGATATCAAAGCAATTTGTAGTTTAAAATGTAAACATTCAACTGATGGAACTACTTCATTTTCATCGATTTTAATTTTAATTTCCAATATTTGCTTTTTTTACAGATTTTATGTGCGTATGTAGAAGATAGTTTCCGTTTTGTCCTGTGCATATTTTAAAGTGTCCTTTCATCTAATTTCCTAGTTCATCGCGCGCATCATAATAATGCATCTTTTTCCCCATCCTGTTTCTATTTATTTTTTTTATGTGCGTTTTGTTTTGTTGATGTTGTGTAAGGTTTTCACTTTCAAAGAATAATATATTTTTGTTCAAATTTTTCTGAAATGAACGTGCACATAGCTTAAGGGTTTAGGTCCGATTTTAATCTTTTATTAAAATATACTAAATATGATTTAGGCCAAATAGACAAACTCCAATTTTGTTTTCAACCAGTTATGGAAGTTTATATTTGAAACATATATGAATATATTGGTAGTACGCCTTTTTATATGCAAGAATATGAACAAATCTTTAAATTAATTTAATATAGCAAATTTCTATTATCAGCTAATTGAACTTTGGTGAGGACTCCAAAGAAGTGATAAAATTATTTTGATATTATAGTTTAAATTTTTGAATTTAAAATAAGTTGATGGTAGCAAATAATGCTGATCACAATGCAAGTTCCAACCGTATTTGACACTGCCATCGTTACAATCCAATTAATGCTACTACTTAAAGTTTGGTCATTTACTCTTTGATTTTACAGAGATAAATATATAATTATCTAAAATAGTAATATATCGTGATCATAAGTAAGGTTAAAAATTCTAAGCTCAAAACAAGGAGTTTCGCTAAGCCAGTACACAAATAATAAACTGGTGTGCCATCAATTTTTTCATATTTCAATGGCAAATGCCTTGTAGCTGTTTGACTGTTAACTTAACAATGTTCAATGTTTTAGGACAAAAGACAATATTCATTTTGCATTTCAAATAAAGTGTTACGAGCAGCCAATGAAAGCAATAGATTTGAAAACCATGCAAACTAAATCTCTTTAAATAAAGATATGGTAGACTAATTAATGCTTTGATGCAGAGAAAGTTTTATAGATGTAACTTTCAACATTGGTATTGTGTACACTTTGCAGTAGGTATAGCCTGTATATTACATGTAACTACAAGAACCACCCACAGCATTCCCTGTTAGTAAATGAAATTGCTGGCAGTAGTGTTATTGGCACTCCATTAGGTTGCTGAAAACCATATAACTAATTTAATACTTTAAAAAACATGAGAATTTTTTATAAACCAACTGCATGTGAACAAGTTTTCTTTGTATATCTAAATTGGCTAGTAGCATGCGTTTTCTATGAACAACAGTTGCCATAGGAATAACGGGATTTATTTTCTCTCAAGATATTGGTTCTTAGCCACAAATCTCAAATGTTTTTTTCCTCTTAACATAAAAATGCAAAGTAAGAAAATCTATCAAAAGTTTTAAGACCTTATGTGGCTGGTAAGCTTTTAGAGCACAACATATCTTGATTTATCAAAAGTAGTAAATACTATGATAGTATTCAGTATCAAATAGTAATGTGATAGTATTTAGTATCAATCATAAATTCAGTAGATTTGTTGTGTATTATCAATCAAACTATGTTCTTATTAAATACAGTTAGCAAAGTTATTTTATAAATGTTTGATGCAAGTCAGGTTGAGCAATTATTCATAAATTTTGCAGCTAGTTTTAGCTAACTATCATTGATCCTAATAAGGATGTAGCTACAGTTTTCCCTTTTTTGTTAATACTAGGAGATTAAATCAGATTGAGTTTTGCAGTTTTTGAAGTTACTTAAACATAGAGCATGACTCATTTGGAGTCCAACCATATCAGAATATATTGAGCTGCCATAATAATATTGTAAGAATCCTTCAATACACTATTACACGTTCAGTAAAACAAGAAAACGTAACCAGAATGTGGTATAACAGTATATTAGATGAATTCAATCATGTGTTGCCAAGAATGAACCTTGTCAACACATTACATGATATGCAAATGACTTAACTCAATTACAAACAAATATATCAAAGTACAATTAGTATTTTCAAATAGAAAGCACGGTGTACAAACCAGTTCCTGTTAGGAACTAACTCCCTTAAGGATTAATTCTATTTTTATAGCTGCGGCCAGTGTTCATTTATGACGTTCCAAGTAAATTGGCTGCACAGATTCTAGTAGGATTTTATAGTTTGTTGTGTTGATGAAGTTAGCTGACTTCTATAAACACAATTAGTGCATGATAAATATATACATTTCTGCCACAGTTTCCCGTGTTCTGTCGTGTTTCATGCTTTTAACAGTTCCTAGCAAATGTTTTGTGGAAGGAAGGCACTACTCCAGTAAGACCTTAAATTGCTTTTAAAAATAGAAAACATATCAAGCAGTGAAACCTGTTGATGTTGACAGTTAGTACCTCCAGATACCTCAATAGGCTGGACAGCTGAAATTATAACAATCAGTTCTGTATGAATCAATACACCTTTCATAGATGGACTATTTGTGATATTACGCACTGGACACTAAATTTGTGATCATAAACTTATTTTCATGCCAAAAAACTACGATTGATGACATGTTCCGATTTTTTCCATCCACCAAAAAATAATATATGAACGGCTAAATATAATGCAAGGGATATGTGTGCACTTTTATAAAATTCTAATAGTATCATGTTGTGAGTAGTTATGTGTGAAAATTTTTACAGTGAAGACATTTTCTAACTTTTTAAAACTGTTTTTGTACACCTGGACACTTCATCACGTTGGACATTTGAGTCTCTAAGATGAAGTATCCGTAAGGAGGTTTCATTGAAACAACAATTTAAGAAGCTTGACGATTGGGGGATTTGTAGCCCTCGGGAGTTACTGCTAGCTGCGAAGTACCTTGGTGAGAAAAGTTTATTTCTATCCGAAGAGTTTTACCATTTAATAAGCTCAAAAACTGCTAGACGTAACGTCTTATGTTGTAAACACCGAAGTATACTCATTCATTCACAATCATTCATTATTGTGAGAGCGTCGAAATTGCATTCATCATCAATAATTGCAGATCTGAATAATCATCACCTATAACGATGATGAAAGCAATGAAGTTTATTACTACCATCGCGATTTTCCTCATTGTAAACGTGAGAGCTTTCGAGTGCGAAGATAATGTAACTCCAACCAATTCCCCTGGATGCATGACCTACTGGTACCGTTCCCAACTTTTATGCGTAACTGCTTTTGGTTCTTGTGCTGCCAGTTCAAAATGTAACAAAATCGAATGGGGAAGAAATAAGGCCGTATGCTTCGATGGATGTGCTACTATTAGCCATTTAGATGGATATCCTGTGTGCCTTGCGACAGAAGGGGAGATAGCATGTAACGTGGTGTATAATAAAGGTGTTCCGAGTTGCTTAACCGACCACTGTGGTGTGCGAGTAGACGAATGCAGCCATACAGGCCATTGCCTCAATTCGGGTGGTGCGTACTGCTTCGATGGCTGCATTAGTAGGTACGTTTCTGCCATCCTTTATTAAAACATCCCTATGTGCGATCTTTGTCAAAAATTAGACATTGCTTGTTAATTAGATAATTGTATTTCCTATTTAAGTGCGTTTGCAATATGAACTCGTTCACTTTGTATTACATATTCAGAGGTATAAATTGGAAGAACAGTGGTCCTTATTGTGATGACAATACTTCACCATGCGATGGAGGAGAGTTTCAACCAGAATGTATGAGTACTGCTATTACATATGCGCCTACTGGCGCACCAACAGGAGCTCCTACAAATTAGATTTTTGGTTGCTACATCGTTCATCGTCATGTACATAATTACAATAAAAGGTACAGATTCATTACTATTCATTACTATATTCATTCATAAATCTATATTTAACTTAAAAGTCAATTTATTTTTTCTTTTATCTCTGCTAATTTCGATAGAGTATTACTTCAAGTGCACTAAAGATGTAATATTGTACGAAATGGTACTTACATTATAATAGAACTTATTTATACAAAACCAAAGCTACTGGCAGTAAATATTGAGTGTACTCATGAAGCCTACAAATTATAAATTCATTCGAACTTCAGCCATTTAGTAATTTTAATTCTTTTTCAATTTTTAACAGATTTCCCGTGCGTATAGAGAGGACCTAGTATCCGTTTTGAGTTGATTATTTTTGTTGGTTCAAATATGTATTACATCACTGCATAATATACTTACATTCTGTTTCGATTTCATTTTCACTTTTACTTTCTATTGCGGATTTACTGCTGGGTTTACTCAATCTTGCAATGAAAATCATTCTGGTGGCCATAAGACCAATTTTGAATAAATGCATGCTACACTGTATTTGATATAGTTCATTTAATTTATGTTATACAAAATCTGCTGGTTTAATTCCGCATTACTTCAGACAGTAACTGTACTAACTGTAACTAGCTAAATTTTTTCAATGCTAATAGCTAAAGGTTATTTTTACGATGAAAAAGTTTGTTTCACCAACTATCAGTATTAATCGATTGCTTAAAAGTTGCTGTAGTCGAATTAAGCTTGGCTTTGCAATTTGAAAACTTTTCCCATATTTCATTGGGCGTCAACCTTACATAGTTCCTCTTCGATGATATCATATTAAATATTATTATTAAATGGTCACATATTTACTTTAGGTGAAAGATATATCATTTTACAATGCCCTGAAAATTTATCTTAATTTATAACACCATAAAAATTTACTTTTAATAGTCTTGGATGAGGTTTCATTCGAAGCAGTTTGATTATAGTTTATTAGGTTGCATTTATTTCATTATCATATCCATAAATGAATTAACCATAAATTGGGACCTTTGTGTTCCAGGATGAAAAGATATTCCTGAAACTAGCATAGGATTTCATAAGCAGTTTGAGTGTAGGTCGTGATATAAAATATGTTTGTTTTCAGATGGGTGATATTAAACGCATTGATATTTACTTCTCTTCTATGCAAAAAAAACTTTTTATACTCATTTTGCAATTAAGTACTTGTTATTCATTCTACAACAGTAAATTTAATCTTATTTATTGATTTTGCTAGCAAAACTATAACAACTAGGTTGTACACATAAATTGTTGGCAAGATATTTTGGTATCAGCAATTTTTTCGGTGAAATAAAGAGCAGATTGTTCAGTAATGTTTCGAGATTGGTACTCATTCCATTTTAGTTGGATGTTTTACCATTATAAGCTTTTTAAAATCTATCCATAATACTATTTGAAAAAGTTTTACATGCCCACAGTGTTGTCTACAGTAACTTTGAAAATCAAAATTGGTGGTACTTGACTGCATCATGCAGCTTGGCTATTATATACCACAAGGATAAAGAGATATCTGTCAAATTTGTCATTTTAAAAATGAGCTCACAGCTAAAGTAATTTACTCAATTTTTTTGTGAAAGTGTGATAATAAATGACTTATTGAAAGTGTAAGTATCAAACAGTATGTTGTACAAAATTTCTCTGCAGCCAACACTACTAGCTCCCCCCCTCCTCCACTTTTCACTTTTTCTTCGAGGTAAGGTGTCTCCAAGACAATTCTTTAGGGTCAAAACTGGGAGCTTGCTTCCCTGTAACCTTCTCTCTTAAGAGCCTTGATACAGGATTATTGTATGAGTCCTTGGCTTGCCCCTTACGTAAATAATCGATACCCCCATGGACCATAGATTTGATTCGCTGGTACACCTCATTTTCCTGCTCCTGGGTTTTTATGTCACCCAGTTCGATTGGTTCCCCGAATAGGAAGTAAAATCTGGACGGCAGTGAGGGGGCAGGTATAGGCATTGAATCCAACTCCGGAATACCTATATTGACAAACTACAGAATTTATTTTTGACCAAAACTATAAGAATCAATCTCATTCAAGTCATCAGAAGTGAGATAAAATTAAAAAAATAGAATACAAAAAGTCAGGCTCAAAATATATATTTTGAAACGAGGGAAATTATAGGATGAAAAAGTATGTTGATAAGTACCATTTTTTGCATTACAAAACATACCTTGCATTGCTTTATATTTTACTTGAAATGTGAAACTTTCTCAGAATTTACTGATTACATAGGACTCGAAACCAGATGACAGTCTTAAGTATGAAAAGTTCTACACACATCTACCTGAATTGCGAGCATTTGGTAACCCATGCACAAAATCCTGAAGTTTTTTTCCCAGACCAAGAGGTAAATTGTATAAATCTCGAGAATTTGCCAGAATATTTAAGGAATCGGCACAACCAATGGCACTGAGTGGAATAACGGTGGCGTTAAATCGGGCTGCAGTGCGTATGAACTGGCAAATACATAGAAAAAAGTTTATACTGGTATAAATTGATTTTTTCGACATATGTTAATGAAGCAAACTTTGGATACAAGAATTTATACAGAAAACCAAATTAATCCATTTTATCCAAAATGCGCTGTGTGCAAAAAACAAAAGTCTCATTTGGACACAATATCACATTTTTCGTTCAATTTTTATAAGTGAGAAAATGTGAAATGCAAATTTGTTTTTCCAAAGTTAAGCGTGTACTGCAAATAATAAATTTAAAGTACTCGAATGGTAGTATTGATAAAGCCTTTTTATCCAAAAGTAATAAGTGGCTATGCCACAACTTGACCATTTGTCTGATGTCATTTATTGAACTGGGCATATATTTCATGACCAAGGATTTTGTTCAGTATACTGAGTAATATTATCGACTCTATGTATGTATCAATAAGTCTACCTCTGATTCCTCCGGCCAAAAAAGTTGATAGTCCTGTCCCTTTTCGTGCATAGCCTCTTTAGCACCACCAGGATACAACAGGGCTGCCTCGTTTGCTTTCATCAATCTGTAAAAACTACAGAGAATAATATGTAAAATATCAACAGCCCACCATTGAAATATATATAATACTACAGAAGATTGAAACACCAGTTCAGCAGGTAAACAATTTTGTTCATAAAGAATTACTAATTTTTCGTTTAATAATGACATGGAATTAAAACACAAGCAATATAATAAGATTCGAAAAGAATTGAAAATAGTCTGATTGGAGAAGGAAGTTAAGTTAAATGATGAAAGAGTACATTGATATCACTATTTGGGCTCTGATCACTTGGAATGCTTTAAACTATATTTTTCTTGAAGGTGGTGTACATCGTATGTGCATGAGATTTAAAAAATATAATTAAAATAAATAAGTTTGGTTTCAACATTTTCATAATTTAAAAAAGAAATACAAAAACGGCAACTAAAAAGTCTACTAAAACAAAAACCATCTTTTAAATGAATAAGTGTTTAAATTCAATTGAATGAATATATTTACATATGAAACTGGTTGCTTGAACCTCAATGTATCCACTTATCCTAGAAGACGACGGTACAAATTAGAAGCAATTTTATCAATTCTAGATGATTTTTTTATCACTGTGGACTAATTAAAATTTACTATACCAATGAGAGATCCTATTCAAAAATCTTTTTTGGAAAAAGATTCTTTTTCGGAGTATCACATATCGATTATTTCGAAGCTGGTTCACTCCACTACTCCAATGCTATCATGAAAACAAGTTATATGCTAATTTTATTGTTTCTTAAAGGGTCGTTATATAGCAAATGAGAAATGGTACAGATTATCTTTTTACAATAACAGAATAACTTTCTATAATGGTACTAGTGTAGTTGGATGTACCCACATTGAAGAATCATTTTTCTGAAACTATTCTTCGCGAATATGTCATTATCCCAAAAAAACTAGACCAAAGCCCTTTTCATAGGACTTTTCGATATGTACACCTTATTTCAGTAATTTATTTCAAACTTAAAATGTGCACTTACTTTCGAGGAGTTACTGGCACAGCCCCTAAGGCTTTATACGTTTTACCAATATCCATTAAACCCCTTGATTCATCAACTTCAAATCCTAATCTAACTTGTTTTAGACGATTCATTTCATCTACAACATTTTTGCGTGCAGTTCGAATTTCAAGAGTTTCCCAAGCGAGTTCACTAATAATTTCAACCCCTTCGCGTAGTTGCTGTAGTCTTCTAGAGAAGAAATCCCCGATTTCAGTGTTTGGATCTGAATTGAAATATTTTCGGGGTAAAGCTGCTTCCTTGGCCTTTGCATTAGCGGTGCTTGATGTGCGTTGTATCGCACCAAGATTAGGATTCACCACAAAAGGATGCGCCTAGAATTAGGAAGTAGACAAAAAATGAGCAATTACTTACGAATAACTTACATTCTGGTTGCAGCACGTAGAAAGTAAAAGAAATGTACATCCTTTATGCTCAGATATAATGCATTGAAAATTTAATTTTTTTCCATAAAGTTCCGGGATATGTTAGAATCAAACTGAATACGCCACTTATTATGAACTTTAAACAAATGAAACTATAACTTGTTACCAAGGTATATGATAAATGAATAAAATATTCAGGAATGTGACATTTAGCCTTAAAATCGGAAATTGAACCATATCTATAGCAAAATAAAGTGCTATACTGCTTCAAGGTATTTTTATACATATAAATAACGTTATACATCGAAAGTTGTATGCATGTTACAAATTTTTACCAATCCTCGAGCTAAAATACCCTTCTCTTCCAGGAGCCTACCCACAACAAGAGGAAGGTCTAAGGCCAGGAGTTGATGGTTACCGACAAAAAGAAGGGGTTTCCCGTTTAAATCAGGCACCCCGCCAAGGTCTTTATGCATGTCCCCATGTGAGTCTATACTTAAGAATATTGGACTGAATATACTCTCGTACTGCAGTGCCTGTGCTGTAGCATTCTTGAATATCTCGCTGTTTCGGTCAAGTCTAATAGTGAAGGAAAATATAAAAATGCTACTAACTATTCTGGCAAAATTTAGCCATTATTTGAAAATATATTTATTATTTTATACAAAGTATATGTTTGTATTTAATTTTTAAAGAAACTTCAGTATGAAGTACAACATATCATAAAACATAAATAATCAAAACATGAATACTCATTTTTTTCAAAAATGCTCCAACAATAGCAGCTTGATAGCATGGAGCAATAAGGAAATAATTGTGGAAACGATGGAGGCCCTCAGAGCGATACATGGTAAGTTGGACTAACCTGAAGTCGAGAACTGGATCAGCAGATTCTTCAACTTTATTTTTAAGCGCAGATGGTAGAGCTTCAGAATATACAATGGAATTTTTAACAAGCGATGCAAGATCAACAATAGATTGGTCGAGTAGTGGCGCATGACCTAACCTAGGCAACACACGAGTCTCAACCTGGCAATTTTTCAATGCAAGTTTCAAGCGTTCAGCCTCCTCAACCGAGGGTAGAAACCGATCTTCCAACCCAGCAACTACCAGTACAGGAAGGTCTAGTTGATCGAGTCGCTGATTCACAAACTCAGAACCCGCTTTCAACCAACCATTCAAACGAAAACGTAATGTATCAGGAGTAATTTCACTAAAAGCAGCATTCAGCATACTTACATACTTACTACCAAATTTAAACACAGTAGCAGGTTGCTCCAAGAGAGGTTTCGAGAGAATAGCTTGGACAGTGGCAACAGTTTTCGCGGTATCGGGCAAAGCATACACCATTGAACCTGTACCAATAATTTTAAAAAGATCGCTATCCGAAAGAAGAGAAATTGCGTTACCCACAACTGGCCATATGGCACGTTGATAAGATGTGGCCGGATTAATGAGCACTAGGCCGCGAATAAGATCAGGACGATCAAGTGCAACCGCTAATGCTAAAATCCCACCAAAACTGGTACCGACAAGAACGCATTTCCTTTCACTTGAAACTTGTAATTGCTCCAAGAATGATATGATAGCACTTACTAGTTGAGGAATTGAACTACGATCGTCACCTCTCAGGTAGAGCCACCATCCATCGAAACTTTCACTAACTGGATTAAATTGATGTTCAGCTTCAAGCATAAGGCCCTCGAAGCTAGGTAAGCTGAGTAAGACATCCCGTGACCCATCAGATGATGCAGGTTTGCGCAAAGTACCTTCCCGTCTAAACACAAGCTTGTCGATATATATTTCGTCTCCACTTGAAATAACAGATTCTTTGCCTTTCTCGAGTACATCAACTGATGCTACGGAAGCCCTAACACCAATTCGAGAACTTTGGCCTCTGAGATAGAGATTTCCTTCATAAGCACTTTTTTCCAAATGATGATACCGATTGCTGATACATCTAAAAGAAAGTGAAAAATGAGGAAGAGCACAAACTAGAAAAGCAAGAGCCTTAAAAGCACTAGAGCATATATTTTTCATGAATTCATTGATGTGAAAAATTGTTTCCTACCTAATACATCATTCTTCTGAAATATTAAAAATTGAGAGGCATAACTATTTCGTACGTGGATTGGCATGTCACCTCGTCATCTTGGAAGCGAAGTGTCACCAATTTAAAACCGATATGGATTGTGGAACAGAAAATTTTTGTCTTTTTATTTCTCTGCCTGTTTCTCTATAGTGCTCACATGAAACGTTGGAAAAAGGGGATGAGAAAAAACCAAAATTTTTGTCTGGGGAACAAAAGTTTATCTAATCAAAGGTTAATAGCACCGCTTGTCGAGCATGATATAATATGGATGGTATAAGACCAAACTTCCCTGAATTACTCTATCCAGCATATATTCATTGATTGCTCATAAAATGAATTATTATTATTTTCAGTCGCTGTTTTCTTTTTTATGGTTGATCAATCAGACAGCTGCTATACTAATCACCGAAGTGATTTTTTGCAAAACTTACCCTCATTGTTTCAGAAATTAAGATGTCACAACTCTTTTGTTTGAATTTCAGCATCATATGCTTGTCCAATTTACTATCATGCACACTAGCAGTACTTGCAAAGTATCTTAAATTCTATTCAATGAATCTATGGTAATATGTCGGGAGGAATCCACTTGAGAATTGCAAGGGATCTTTTACATTGGATGGTAAAATCACTTTGATGATAAGTTGAGTTCAGCTTATATATTACAATTTATTCATCTAGACAACTGCAAAACTAATCCGTGTTGGAATAGTTTGATGTTGTACTGCCAAGAGATTCCCAGATCAGTGGGCTAAGCTAGATATGCACTCAATTGCACTCAATAGTGTATATGGTGACCTCTTTGTTGTGCTGAGTGCATTTGCAGTATCCAGAAACCTGAGCTACAAATTTAAGAGGTGGTTTCTGTAGCATGTTAGTTATCAACACATCAAACCTAGGAAGATCTAAGTTTCTCTTAAATCTGACAGTCATGGCATCATTAAAGCTATACTTGGCTGTTATAGATAGGGCCGTATACTTCTGGTCATTAGAGAAGATTGCGTATCAAGTTATGTCAATCAATCTTATCACCCTCCATAGGGCACATAGCCAATAGTCTCAGAGGGGTAAAGGTGTATCAGGAGATAACTTGAATTCCAGCCAACTCTTTAACATGATTTGAAAGTCCTGGGTACTGTTAGGAATTAACTCATCAACAGTTCAATTTATGTTACAGCTTTGGAATTTTGTTTTATGGCAAGTTATTGTTCTGCATATTGGAATTCTAAGTTTATGGCAAGTCATTGCTGGACTTTTGGTGACAGGCTGAGTTTAGGATTTATATGTTGCTGTGAAGTATGTTCACTTCCAACAACACAATTCATGTCTATGTAAATATACTCTTTGTACTAGTTTTGAGTCTTGTTTGGATGTATTCATAACAGTTACAAGCTTATAAGCCCAAGAATGGACAGAAAATATCTGAATCTGTCCTACAGTATGTCAAATAGATATATTTCACAATTGTCTTACAAATCACCAGAAAGTGGCAAGATCTTTAATGAAAGCCAGTGAACCAAAATATGCTGGGCTCACAATAACCTCAGCTCAAGACATTTTCAAATTATCAAGCCATATTTGGAGAGAAGCATGTATCCAAGCTAATTCAAACACAACTAATAAAGATAAAGTATGAGCCAAAGTTTGTCGGAGGGGGTGTTAAACCTGTGAGTTGTTCAAGTGATATCTGACAAAAATAGTTTCAGAGTATGTAAGTTATTTTTTGTATATACTCGTTTGTCTGCAAAGAAAGATAAAATCAATCTGAGCATTGCCCACATTCAGTAATCATGAATGAACTTCACAAACTGTTAATGTTCTTGTGCCAAGAAAAACAATTCATTAGAAGTCAAAAATAAGATTGAAGCATCAAGAAGAATAATCTCATCTAGAAACCCAGTTGAACCAAGAGTAGCATATAACCACAATTGTTCAACCTTCAAAAATGTTATGTGCAAACCAAATTGAGTTCCAGCCTCCTAGAGATTAAAAGGGCATGGAAGATACCTGGAAGGGTACCAATTAGAATATTGTCATCTGAGTACCATATAATAAAGTTAAAATTTTGTAGCTTTACTTCTATGCTCTCTACAAGTCTATAGACCAATAAAAAATTTATGAATTTTATATATGAATTCCCTGTTGAATGTTTATAGCAGTTTTATTGCTTAAGCGCACTGAAATTTTTTTTTGGAATAGCATGTATAGACTCATTAGTATACTCAAAAGTAGGCACTTAAAAACAGTAAGTCGGTTTGGCTTAGTTTACAAAACAAGTTTTAAAAATCTCATTTTATAAGCAATTGAGAGTGAACCAAAGTTGGGTGTGTCAGGCAAATGTGAAACTGCATGAATAGTGATCTTGACACCTTTTAAAATTGACAACATTTTACTGTCTGAAATAAGATGAAGAGTGATGGCAAAGATAATATTGATTTTCTAGTTTTAATTTGATAGATTGCTTCATATGCTGTTTATTAAGCTATAAAAAAAGCACCAGCCAAAGTATGAAAGTAAAAAGCTAACATGTTTCTCTTGGCCATTATGTAAATCAGCCATATCAGAACAGATGCACTGGAATTAATTGTATGAGTTTGAGCATGCTGTAAGGTCTTCAAGCAACTGAGGTAAAAATCTCATACTTTGCCAGCACAATAGGAATGGATGCTATGGATACAATTAGATAAAATTGGACAACATTTTGTTTGTAAAAACATGATGGTAGTTGGAAAGGGTCAGCGGATATGCTTCTGCACCAAGCTGTTCAAGTTAAAAAACTAGAAGAGTACAATCTGAGGATTTAACCACTTTCGGATAGAGTAAAAGTCAGTTGCCACACAGTTCCAAGTTTATCAAACACAAGGAACTGATATTCAAATAATTGGCAAGTTAGAATTTATGTTGTCTAGTTTCATGATAGTTTATTATAAAAAGCTGGCATGATCTTGTTTTGAAGAACAGCAAAGGCACTCAGTTTTCAACAAAATGAAATCCACAAACTTTGCTCTGTCAAAAAGATTTGTTTTTCAAGTCATTTTCACTATTCTGAATGCTGATGACAGCAAATGTATAGCACATTTTAAAACATTTAGCAAAGTGTTACAATATCACTGAAGGTCATGGTCTCTGTATTTCAGTTGATATAAAATATGCCATATTGCATGTGCATTGACTTATAATATCTTACCAAGTCAGGAAATATAGGGAGGTAAAAACTTGTTGCAAGATATTGTGCCTGGCTCAGAATTGGTGAACTTGTTCTCATTAGAAGAATTAGCTAAATTTGCGATACACTTTTGTTGAATTGGCTAGCCTGTAACTTTTAGGACTTGATTAGCTATTGTGGAATTTTTCACTAGAAACTTGGATTTATTATTAGATATTTATTCATAATTTCCTTTTCTATAACTCAAATGGACATTTTTAACAATTCATACAATACGTTGACTCCTAGGTGTGCTGAAATTTATTCTGTATATCTTGTCACAATATAGGAGCACACTCCTTATCTTTCCTCCTTTATACGAAAAAGATCCTTCCAACGATATCCACGTCTT
>JAULBW010003636.1:0-22054 GCA_032358265.1 Vaucheria bursata | reverse complement strand
AGCTGCAAACAAACCGAACAGGTCAAAAGATCCTAATTTATTTCATGTGTTCATCCTTTACAAACGATGATTAGATCGAACTAAATTCTTAGCTAAATATCTTAAAAATAAAACTCAATTTAGAGCTTATAAATAAGAAATGAGGCTGCTAATATCCTGCTTAATTATTTAGCTGAATACTTTGATGATGTCTTGACCCATAAATTACAGAAAATTGACAGAGTATAGACCTACATTGATATGATCTTCTCGTGGTAGAATATTTTCAAAACAGCGAGTGAAATGTGAAGCATACTTTTCAGTATGCCCAAGAAGAGCCATGAAATGAAAAATGTGAAAACAAAGCCTCAAATATTCAGGAATTTTCCAAATTTCAGCAAAAATTTGTGGATTCATGGAATCATACTATTACAAAGAAAAGCTTTAATCGCTCCGTTTGACTCCATCCAATTTAGTATGCCTGCATACGGGTGGTAATCTGTTTTATACAATATTTCAAAAGGTGATTATTCACCTGTATCACGGCGAATAATTCCAACGTCACCTGTGGCGAATAGGCGCACTTCCATCTGATGAAAATCTATTAGAAACGAGACATCATTGCCGTCGGTTCCAATAACTCTAGATGTTAACTTTATTCTAGCCAAACCAGGGGTACAAAATGCCTTCTCTAGTTCTTGAGACAATTCATCCTCAAATGATTGCCATGTAGCGCTCTGCCGCATTCTCATTAAAAATTGCCAGTTAATATCAAACTCGGTAAAGATCATTTTACTTGGCTATTGATATCTGTTTTAATGTGAAAAAATGTAATCCTAACACTATATAATAGCCTTTGAATAAATATTGCGCGCATTCAAGGGATATCGTTACAATCTACGCGAGAATGTTTACTCAGGAACTGTGCTAGCTAAATAAAATTTCCAAGAGAATAATTTTTTTTACGTAGTCCTCAAGTATTTTGCAAGATTATGCTCAGGGGTAGGGAAGGCGTTCAGGTTACAAAGTGATAATGTTAACGCATAAAAGTGGTAACACAGAAACCCACTCTTATATTTACATTCAGTTAATATGAACCATCTACACTCTTTTCCATATTTAGAATAAGATAGATTAAAATTGGTGTCAATAATGTTACTAGTGAGCTGGCTCTTGCTCACGCTTGGGGTGCTTTGTAAGGTTTGCCTTTGGCTTGCTAATAGAAGTTTTAAATGTTGTCCCATCCAGTAATGCTCAAGTTTCATGTACTATTGGTCAACAAAATAATTTACATCGATTGTGTTAAAACTATCTGCCATGCACCTGGCAAAATTGTGTCTCAACAGCTCCACTGTTAGGAATGTAACACGCAATATAAACACAAGAAATCTGAGACAGAATGTGTGCATGATTACATTCTAAATTGTGTTGATAGAAGTGAGATAACTTCAACGCAACAAAATATCATTTACTGAAACTTGTTCTCATAGACTAAACTGAAACTTCAACATGGTATCAGAAGAAATGTACTGCAGCTACAGAACAAAATTAACTCCCTTAGGGGTTAATTCCTGACATCTACTCAGTTGACAATGCAGTTTTAGCGAAGATCATACAGTGGTACTTTTATATGCTATGCGCAATATTGCTATCCAGCACAATTTCTGTTTGAAATACCTTGGCCATTCAACACAATGCTTTGTCCATCTGAACTACATATCCACTTAGCATTCTGTCTTGCTTAGGTTGAGCACTGTCTTGGACTTCCAGCATAGAGTCTCGTTCTAGTTGTACTTTCCTGGCCACCCAGCATAATGATTGGATACATGAAAATCTTACTTGTATATTTTATATGGAACAATGGCAAGTTCTCAAGCATACTACATAATACCTGTGGCAACATAAATATTATTCATATAAAACAAAATTTAGTTAATTCAATTCAGTAACAGCAAATTAGACTGACTCAATTTAAACTTAGAAATTTCTTGCTAAGTCAAAATATTTGATTTGACACATTGTCATTCAATTCCAAATTGTATTATAAATAATCAAAAAATACAAACTAACATAAAATAAGAATAAAGTATTTCTGTAATCACAACAAAAACAAATTATTAATTGCGCTCATTTACAATTTAAATAATCATCTTCTGGCCATGAAATATGTCAAGATCCAAAAAAGACAATAAAAACAACTGTATTGCACAAAATTTAATTTGTCATTAACCTTTTTAATCACTGTGCTACTCCAGTAGCCTTTCTTTCACTGCAAACTCAACATATATCTAAATAAAGTTTGAATTGTTTGAGTTTTTACGTTTTTCACTCTGGAACTTTTTAATAGTCTAACTTACGTCAACAAAGCAGTTACTTATATTTAAGAATTCAATTTATTTCTAGGTCTACATTTTTCCACTTAATTCCTTGCAGTATACCAAATCTCTGCATTGTGATTTGATTTATGACAACTTTTGTTTTATATGGTCTATCTATACTCAGATATTACAGCAGTAGTTAGAATCTAAATACAAAATGATTGTCTGGATTCAAACTCCAGGTTAGTGCTTGATTGGCTTCTAACCTTATTTTAATATTTGTCATGATACACAACTAAACAGGCAAACAATGTAAGATAGTAACAGCTCAAATATATATTGTGTCTCATCCTGTGTTGTGAGAAGTGAGTACACTTTTCCAACACAACATTACTAATTTTAGAACTTATATGACTAGCCACTTATTGAGAATATGACTAGTATACAATAAAGAATGATCTAAATAGGAATATTTGCAGCTATAAATAGAACAAGGAATTAACTTATAATATAAATTAACTCCTGACAATATTATATACTATTAATTTCTAAATTCAACAACTATGTATAAAATTTTCTACAATCAGTTCATGATGATGGTTATTACATGGGTTCTAAATAATAGCATCTACATTACCCTTTGCCTAACAAAAATTTATTTTCCTTCACATTCTCTTATTTTTCTACTCGTTTTATCATGATGACCATGCATAAAACCTTCTTTGATCACAGTTTATTCTTTTGATTGGAAAGGAGCCAATATATTACATGCAATAAGACTAAATCTATATGTAAGACCAAGTTTAAAAATTGATCACATTAAACCCATTAAAATATTTTCATTTTTAAAATAAACTATCATGCAAAAAAATACTCAATTCAACAGTGGTACTCAGCAACCCCAATATGTGATGCACAAAAAGAGCATGATCACTTAATTAAGAATACCTTGCAGCAAATTAATAGAATTACATGATGCTGAGTTGGTGAAACAATAATAAATAGAATGTATGAAACACAAATTCAAGACAAATAATTATTTTAATGCAATCAATAGTGAGTGGTGACCAACAACTTAGCTCAGTAGTGCCGCACCAGAAGATCTAGCTGAACAGTACATACTTTAATCAATCAAAAGAGTAAATAGAATGAAATACAAGATACTTTGTGGAAGCCACATGAAGGTAACCTTATGGGTTGCATAAAATACCCTTCACGATAATTATTTGTGTAGTGCCAAATTTCCATAAGTTGTTACATTTTGCTTTGCTATGATTTTAGAAATATGTGAATAAACATATATGGTCAATAGAAAATGAATCAAACAGCAGCTCTTGAATGGTACAAGTAATACTTACGGACACTCCCCTGTGTTGTGGAAGTATCCAGTGAAGTAAGAGAAGAGAAAAGGTAGAAAAGATGAGCAGGTTACTATCAGGCAAACATCAAGCAAAGACAAGAAATAGAATCAATGGTTAGATACTGGCAAAGGCTTATCCAATGCGGAACAAAGACAAGGGAATAATACTTGGTAATCAAGCAACAAGAGATTGAGCAAAGAAATGTGTACTTTATTATAGATGTTTTTGACACTGAGTATCAAAAATAAAATGTAATATCAACAACTGGCTAATACCAGACATATGTAATCGGCATTTACCAAACTACAAAATAACATATATATATATATATACACACTTGAATCTCTAATACAAATCCTTAAGAATTGTCAATACAAATAAACTATACATCAGTTACGTACGCGCAACTATAACTGGTCAGGTCCTAACAGTTACACTCTTCTACAACCACTGTAATATTATGGGTGTCAAATTGACAGGTTTTTGGCAGCAAAATCTTTGACATTGGATGATTATTAGAATTTTCAGCATTAGATTAATTGGTATTAAAAATATATGGAAAGATATTAAACAAAAGCAACCAGGGATAAGTATGTGGTAAAGTTTTTGTCAATACGTCAGCAACTTCATACTTTGTGGCAATATATTAGAAATTGATGGAATTACTGTAGATTAGTTCTTATACATTTTGATATTGAGTATTAACATGTTTAGTTCTTTGGTAGTTTATGTACTTTTTTGCAAGAGAAACTACACCAGTATTTTCAACAAACAAAAGATTAGGACCATATTGAAAAAGCTTAAAACTTGTATAATTGACTGCAAAAGGTCATTGCTTCTTAAACAGCACTACTTACTGCAATATATTAAAATTCTATCAAAGAGTTAAGGATGATGAGACTGTTAGAAATTGAGTCCTCAAGGAGTTAATATCATTTTGTAGCTGTGGAAATCTAAGTTTTATGGCAAGTCATTGTTCTATATATCAGACTGTGGTGACAGGCTATGGTGATGAGCTAGGATAATGATTCGGGTATTGCTGTAAAGTGTATTCACTTTCAGCAACACAATTATGTTTGTATAAAATATACCCTTGCTGTTTTGCATCTTGCTTGCTTATGCATTTATAACAGTTTGTTGGAAAGATACATTGCTGGTAGTTCATCACATTTTAGCTTCCGTATTCTTGGTTCCATTCCAAAGTTTTAGCACCTTTTTTCTGCTTGGTCTTGTTTTCTTCTGTGATCATCTTCTTTATCTGGCACAAGTTTCTTACTTTGTTTTTCATCTGTTTGGCATCTTGCTTTTTTGTCCATTTTCAGTTGTTCCTTGTGTCCTAGCTTGGATCTCTAGACCTGACTTTTTTTACTAGATTGTTTCCAAAAAACATTTTTTCAGTAGGAAAGGTTCACTAAAGTCTCTAGTAATTCAGGACCTTCAGTCATTTTTACCTCTAACCGCAGCAGCAACAGGCTTCTGTACTTTATCCACAAAAGTCTAAAAGGGTTATTAGAGGGAGGTGAACAGAGACAACCCTGATTGAGTGCCTTACACTAAACAGAAAATTTAATCTGAAACAAACTCTATTGATCAAGTTTCTGGGATAAGAGTCTTAAGTCATGGCGCATAACCTTACCAATGAACAGCTAAATAGCTTAATTAAGCACTTACAACAAGCAAATAAAGCAATTGCACAATTTTATTGGGAGCAAGATAATGTCAAGCAAGAATTGAGAGAAGCTTGCAAGATTCCTAATTTTCAGTGAACAGTACTTCAAAATGCTGGCCACAGAGAATCTAAAGTTGATACTCCGGCACAATTCTTCAGATATAAGGACCAAACTTAGACTTTTCTTGCCCAGCTAGAAGTAAACTTTGAACTTTAGATCTTTTGCTTTTCAAACGACTTCTCTAAGATACTGTTTGCAATTAGTTACATGAAGTATATGGTATTCAACTGGGCTCCTTTATATCTATTTTTAATTGTTCTTGAATTGAGACCATAGTAGTCAATTACTGGTCATAGATCCCTACTAGTTTTCTTCGCAAAAAATATAGGTGCACCCGCAGGAGACTTTGTATTATGAATGTATCAGACAAGAAGAACACAAAGACTATACAAGCATGGTAACATTACACAATCATAATTTGTGTTGCTGAAAGTGAATAAGAAACACACTCAGTAACACAGCAAACAAAGTCTCAATGCCAATCCATCTGGAGAGTCACAAAATAATGCGGCTAAATAAATGGAACAACTTTTAAGAGAGTAATTCCCTTAAGAACTAGTTGTTGTAAACAAATAAGTTCCAAACAGATGCCTCCCTAGCTGCAGACTTACTCCTCAATGCATAACAGATTTTGAAATCTTCAATCAAATGGTCACAGTTCAAAATATTTTTCTCAGATTCCCAGCAATTGTCTTTTGCCGAATAATCCTTTCAGGAGACAAGAAATTTCTATTTACCCTTCTTGTATTTGCCATCCAGAATATCTTCAACTTCAAAATACTCATACTACATTAAGAAGTAAGTCTGCAGCTAGGGAGGCATCTGTTTGGAACTTATTTGTTTACAACAACTAGTTCTTAAGGGAATTACTCTCTTAAAAGTTGTTCCATTTATTTAGCCGCATTATTTTGTGACTCTCCAGATGGATTGGCATTGAGACTTTGTTTGCTGTGTTACTGAGTGTGTTTCTTATTCACTTTCAGCAACACAAATTATGATTGTGTAATGTTACCATGCTTGTATAGTCTTTGTGTTCTTCTTGTCTGGTACATCCATAACACTTTGAAGGTGTTAGTAAAACACAAATACAACAAGTAGTACAAGAACAGAGACAGCACTTGGCATTAATCTACATGTACTGCTGAAAACAAGACTGCTTTCACAACACAAAACATAGCAGCATGAAGAACAGGGCTCAGTTCTTTGAAGTATGTCAAAACTAAAACCGAAACCAAACTAAAGCCAAAATAAAATCATGAACAAATTATACTGCAGCTATAGAATAGAATTAACTCCATTAGGGTTTAACACTTAATTGAAGGTTGAGTGAACCCTTTTTTCAGTAGTTCATTCAAATAAATACAGTGCATTTAATCCAGGCTCTGATAATAAATACACTGGACCATATAGTATTTTTTTTGTGCTTGAATATCAGTTATAATGTCAAGCTTACAATGTTTTGGTAATATATCAGCAAGTTGTTTTGAAAAGACAGAGGCAATTTATAATACTGGGCTGCTACAAGTCTTCAAATTTCTTCTTGTTAATTGACTAAAAATGAAGTGTCAATTTCTTCAAGTGTTTCTTCAGCTGGGTTATCAACTTGTAGTAATTTGCTTTCCACACCACGTATAATAGATGATTTCATTGGTTCAGAATATGTGGTTATTCCTTGATTCTTCTATTTTTTAACAAAGGAATTTTAATAGAAAGAGTTTTTTTGTTAATATGTGGATTACACTTCTTGAGCCAGTCGATACCCAGAATAATAAAAGAGACAACTGATTGTAGAACATAGAATATGCAAGCATATGTAACCTGCTTGTTTCTCAATTCTAATGCTACAGAGCAACAAATTATACAAGACAGTAGAGGTTTCCTTTCAATATTTTTTTATGTAACAGGTTCATACAAAGGCTAAGATGAAATCTTAAGAGACTGGAGAAAATTTGCATCTACTAACAAGTAATCTGCACCTGAGTCAACTAAATAATTTACTGATGTGATCCCTTACCCTTCAATCATAAGTTCCACACAAAAATATGGATGCTGTTTACCAGTTTGAGATGTTACACTGATCAAGTTTCAATTTATATTCGTTTTTTGTTGCTTAGGGTAAGATGCAATAATACATCTGCACTCACCACTATATAAAAACAAACTCTCATTCATTCTTCTTTGTCATTCCTGAAAGCTTAATGAACCATAATGTTGTGTAGTCCTTATGATTGTAAATTTTACCCTATTATTAATGACAGGTGCAGGTCTTGCAAAGGTACAAGATATGTTGGAAAACTCCTGACAAAATTCCTAGTGTCTGCTGTTAATGTGAGAGACTAATTTAAAAATTTAGTTAAAGATGTGGGTTGTTCATAGTAACAAATGGACTACTTTATTTCTTTACTTAGGTCATTGCCAAACATATCCATCAATTGAGCAGTGTTGGACCAATTAAATTCTAAGCTCAAGCACTGAAAATCTGCAATATATGATACTACAGAACGTTGACCCTGTTTGAGTTTTAGTAGCTCTCTCTGCTTGTTAAGGTCTGTTTACCGCTCAAAGTGATCTTAGAACTCTCCATGGATTGTTCTTAGTTGAACAGAATATCATCATCAGTATAAAAATATGGAAGAGTCCAGTTGAATGCAATATCTTTCATGGGAATAATTGCAAATATTATTTTAGAGCAATCATCAGAAAAGCAAGAAGTCTGAAGTTCAAAATATATTTTTAGCTGAGCAATAAAATCTCAGTTTGGTCCCTATCTCCAAGGAATTGTGCCACAGTATCAATTTTAGATTCTCTGCGGCCAGCATTTTGTATCATTACATGTTGGAAATTTGGAATCTTGCAAGCTTTTCTCAATTCTTGCTCAGCATTATTTTGATCACAATGGAGTTGTGCAATAATTTTATTTGCTTGTTGCAACTACTCAAATAAACTGTCTAATTGTTCATTATTAAAGTAATGTACTATAATTTAAGTTTTAGGAACAAACTCCCTTAGGGATTAATTCTAGTTTTATAGCTGTGGTCAGTTATTATTTATGACATTCCAAGCAAATTGGCCATACAGATACCAGTAGGGTTATATATTTTGTTGTGTTGATAGGGTTAGCTCACTTCTATCAACACAATTAGTGCATGATAAACATACACATTTCTGTCTCAGTTTCTTGTGTTCTGTTGTGTTTCATGTTTCTAACATCAAGACATTGAATAAACATAGGAACTCAATCGAAAAATTTTTTCCAGATTACATTTTCAGTTTAGTAAAAGGCACTCAGTCATGGTAATCTCTATTCACCTCCCTATAACAATCCTCTCAGACTTTTGTGGCTAAGGTATTGAGACCCATTACTGCTATGGTTAGAGGTAAAAAGGTCTGAAAGCCCTAACTTTCTAGAGACTTTTTTAACCATTCCTACTTAGAAAATGTTTTTAAGAACTGTTAGGAAAATACAAACACAGCAAATAACATAAAAACAGAAATAGTATATGATATTGACCTACATGTGTTGCTGAAAGTGAGATAACTTTTGCAACACACAAAACATAGTAGCATGAAGAACAGGGTTCAGTTCTCTGACACATCTTGGAACTGAAACTGAAACCAAGCTGAAACCAAGCTGAAACCAAGCTGAAACCAAACTGAAACCAAACTGAAACCAAACTAAAACCAAACTGAAACCGAACTGAAACCGAACTGAAACCAAAATCAAAACATCAACAAGTTATACCACAGCTACAGAATAGAACTAACTCCCTTAGAGGTTAGTTCCTAACAATAAGATAACTGTATGCTATAAGAAGCCTCTGAATTTGAAAAACCTCATTGTTCCTAGCTGCTTACGCCAGTCGGTTCAAGCTGCATTAACAAAAATGAACTCAACTACAGCAAGGAATGCCATGCCTATTACGCCAGCGGTACCACCACCTACAGCAGATATGGATCGATTGATACCCGTCGACCGTGGGAGATTGAATCTAGCTTGGTTTACTCCTCGGAAACGACCTCCACCTCGGACTTAAGGTAAACCTCCTTCGTTCCCATTGTGCGATTACCATCCATACTGCATATTCCGTATACCTTCATGTTACATTCTACTCATGCTGTTGTATACGTATCGCTATATACCTGTCATATAAGTGGAGAGCCCCGGGCAAGTACCTAATATGTGCTGCCCAGGGTCCTAACCCTAACCCCTTGGGATCCACTTCCCTTTTTGATATCTAGCACTCAATTCGGGATCTAAGTAACTATAGTGCACTACCTTGTTCTTATACTCGAAATTGTAAACTAGTATACTTCCAAGTACTACTACTATTACCCACGACTAGTAGACTACACAGTATACTATCCAGTACACTACCTAGTATTCTAACATTATTTCGTAACTAGTACTGCGACTACTTATCCTAATCGACTATGACCGATGATGAGAGCCTAAAGAAGGTCTGACTCGGCCGCAGTACTATATCGACTACAGACGACCAGATTTGCCCAAGAACGCCTAAAGACAGACAAGACCACTTCCAGTGCCATAGCGCATGGTTAAGATTATTTTGTGTTTTTTCCACTAACTAGCGATGTTACCTACATGTTACGTATGCTATCGCATATACTATTACGGTTTCACTCGCTCGTTTGTACAAGTAAACACGCGGAAGACTAAGAGACGTCTCATGCTAATGAAGAAGTGTTTGACAGCACGAAAGCTTACAACATTAATAAAATGCTTTAGCAAACCATCTCTTGTTGTGTTTACTTGTTGCTTGCATAGTATCTACGCTATTCTAACCTATTCCCAGCCGTCAACTATACGGATTTGGTATCTACCCTTCAAACCCTAACCTTCAATTTAAAGAGTATTACATAATTCAATGAATATTTTCAACTATGAATTATAACATAATTTTACCAAGCATTTGTACCCAAGTTTTACTTCAATGAAATGTAACTTCCAAGCTAAAAGATTTAGTTTGATGATGCCACTAAAACTGTTGTTTAGTTTTGCCAGTTTGACCATTGGCTTCAAAGTAACTATCATCTTGTTAAGGCCTAAAGAAATACAAAATATTATTTAAAACAAATCAAATCAGTAATAAACATAGGTTGGAAAATGCATCAAGAGTAAACTACAGATAGACAATATTTATGATCAGATTGCAAGTGTGAAGCCTATGCATATGTCATGTTGCATGATAATGGTTACATTACGTTACAAAGAATAAATTAAGTCAGTTCTTTCAAACTGACCTTGGCGGGTGAAAGCTAACATATTGGCATCCTCGTATTATCGGGAGATAACCTATGATATTACACAGAAACATTTTAAATATTCAGTTTCTATTACTGGGCAGCTTAGAAATATAAAAATAAATGCAGAGTATAAAATTTATAAAATAATCTCAATTACTGCACATGGTAATTAATTATGGAAATATCAAGTTGCGCTGTATAAAATACAGTAATTATATGAATAATAGATTCAAGTTGCCTTTTTAATTGTCGAAAATCTATGTTTTCGTTACTAACAGTTATATTGCAACTTTGTGGAACAAACCAGTAATCATTGACATAAATATTGAAAACGTTCACCTATCAATTGGTTACCAGTAAGATTAAGCCACTTCAATCTCGACAATTTCTCTAATTCTATCGGTATTGCACCTGCATCGTAAGAAAAGTAACAGGAATATTAAGAGTCTGTTCATTCAAATTGACCTCTGCTGGTGAAAGGTAATATTGCATCCTGTTGTTATTATCAGAGGACCCATCAATAATTTTACACAGAAATACTTGGAAAATTCAGTTTCTATTGCTGGTAGCTTAGATGCATAGAAATGAGCACGGAGTGTAAGATTTATAAATTGTTTTTGCTTACTGTATGTGGCAATTATGATGAGATCAAGTTGCACTGCAAATAATATAATAAGAATAGTAGATTCAAGTTCATTATAAACAGCTATATTGCAACTTTGTGCAACAAACTAAATAATCAGCAACATAAATATTAAGCACGTTCACCTGTAAATTGATTATAACCAAGCCAAAGGTCCTTCAATTCTGTTAATTTTCCTAGTTCCAATGGTATTGCTCCTGCATCGCAAGAAAGGTAATGAAAATATTGAAAGTCCATTCTTTCAAAACTAACCTCTGCGGGTAAAAGATAATACTGCATCCCATTGTTATTATCGGAGAATCACTTATGATTAAAAGAAATATTTTGAGAATTCATTTTCTATTCTTGGGTAACCGAAATATAAAAATGAGTGGAAAGTACATGATTTATAAATCATTCTAGCTTATTGCATGTGACAACTATGGAAATATCAAGTTGCGCTGTATAAAATACAGTAATTATATGAATAATAGATTCAATTTGCCTTTTTAATTGTCTAAAATCTACGTCTTCGATACAAACAGCTATATTACAACATTGTATAACAGACCAATAATCATTAACAAATATTAAATAAGTTCACCTGTCAATTGATTACTATAAAGATGAAGCTCCTTCAATTCTGATAATTTTCCTAATTCCATCGGTATTGCACCTGCATTGCAAGAAAAGTAACACGAATATTAAGAGTCTGTTCATTCAAATTGACCTCTGCTGGTGAAAGGTGATATTGCATCCCGTTGCAATTATTGGAGGACCACTAACAATTTCACAGATATATTATAAAAATTTATTTTCTATTGCTGGGTAACCTAGAAATATAAAAATAAGCAGAGAGTACAAGATTTATAAATTGCTCATAGTTCATCTATGAGCAATTATGGAAAGATCAAGTTGCACTGTAAATAACATAATTATATGAATGGTATATTCAAGTTGTTTATTTACTATTGAAAATCTGTTTTCATTGCAAACAGCTATGTTGCCATTTTGTGTAACAAACCAATAATCATGAACATAAGTGATAGATACGTTCACCTGTCAATCGATTATTCTCGAGACAAAGCGCCTCCAGATTCGATAGTTCTCCTAGTTCCTTTGGTATTTCTCCTGCATCGCAAGAAGAGTATCAAAAGTATTAAAAGTCAGTTCTTTCAAACTGACCCCTGCGGATGAAAGGTAATATTGCATCCAGTTGTTATCATTGGAGGACCACCAACAACTTCACAGAAATATTTTTAAAACTGTTCTCAATTACTGCATGTGGCAATTATAGAAAGATCAAGTTGCACTGTAAAAAATGTAATTGTATGAATTATAGATTCAAATTGCTTTTTTATTATCGAAAATCTATGATTTCCTTACAAACAGCTATGTTGCAACTCTGTGCATCAAATCGATTATCATGAATGCAAATATTAAATATGTTCACCTGTCAATTGATTACCATGAAGATCAAGCCGCTCCAAGTTCAATAATTCTCCTAGTTCCTTTGGTATTTTGCCTGCATCACAAAAAAGTAATGGATATGTTATGGACAAAACAAAAATGCAAACTTACATTTTTTTCAATGCCAAGTAGATTTCCATGCAACATGAAAATAATCCGATTGCATTAGAGATAGAAATTAGATACAGCAGTGAATAATAAGAAAATAGTATGTAAAAGTAGGATAAATATTTTTAAGTGAAGATATGTTATAAAACTCATTCAACCAATTTTACATTATGGAAATATATTTATTTCCATGGTACAATTTTTAATTTCTGATTGAGCAGATATATTCTTTCTTGATGGTGCCACCAGATATTCTTCTATAAAACAGCACTTCCAGTATTGGCCGATAAAAATAAGTGATATTGTAAAATAGAATAGCATCTTATACAAAAAAAATTCAACCAAAATTAATTTATTTAACAACACTACTACTAGTGAAAAAATAAAGAAATCTGTTACAAATACAAAATTGAACTTGGATATTACCTTGTAATTTGTTAATACTCAAGTCCAAGTAAGTAAGATATGAAAGCCTCCCAAATTCTTGTGGTATCATGCCTAAAAAATAAAGCAAACTGGGATAAATGGAAATATTTGCAAATAATTTTGTATTTACATACACCATATGTATATAAAATACAAGTTAGTGAAAATTCTACATTTATAAATGTATAGATCATTTGCTTACAATGAGTTAAAACCTGTATGAAGAAACAAGTATAAAATATTAAATAAATATATTTTGATATTACATATAATATCAAATCGAGGGTACCCACTTTTCATAAATTCAATCCACTACCATTAACTTTAATTTGATGGATGAAAATTATCGAAATCGTGTAGGCTTATTATTGACTTCACATTGCTTTAGAAATGGTAAAAAGACTAATAATAATAATCATCAAATTGAAAAAATTTAAATCATTATATTTTCCAAATGTAATGTGCATGAAATCTATATCAGTCCGTGGACCGCATGTCTTGTATTGAATATATTATCAATATAGGTTAGAAGTTTACTATATAATCAGGTAAGTAGTCCAGATGTATTTATGTAACGAATTAATTTCTTTAGAATACATACATATATAACTATCTTGGCATTGGAGTCTGAGGAGGGGAATAATTGGAATTTTTATACTTTTTCAGTTAAACCTACATGTACTCATAACTTCTATAAGAAATAAATGGTAAGTTGACTAATATTTCAACGTTTATCGATTGATCCTTCTTGCATATTAGCGTAAAAAAATTTACAAATACACTTCCGGAAATAGATCATTTCCTAGCTTTTTAGAAACAGCCAAAAGGCTTAAAAATAACAGAAAGAAATCTTTACATTTCATGTATTTTGAAGAAATACTACACTACTTAAGTTACCACTTCTATATATTATATGTATAAACATTAAAAGTTAATGCACCTGTCAAAGTATTTTCTTTTAAAGAAATATAAGTAATCCTGGCACTGGCCTCCTTGAACTGAAAAGTGCATTTATTAGGTTGCCAACTTAATCTGTGTTTATTTCTTGTCCAAAATGCTCCCCCAGTAAGTTCATAAATCTTTTCCATTATTTCACTGTCGCTAATTACCTTTCATGAAAAAATAGTTACAAATAATACATCAATGATACATTACAAAGAATTCACCATTCAAATTCAATACCTTGCATTTTTGTATATAAGGAATAAAATAAACGCCACATCATTAACATGTAGATGAAGCAAAATAAAAGTAAGAAAATTTGTGGTAGAAATGAAAAAAATATTTCAAAATTAAGTACTTTAAAAAAATTGTATATGAAAAAAGAATTAAAGTGGTAAAAGGAGCATAATTGATATTGAAATACAAGAAAGGTTAATGATAGTCTTTACTATGAAAATAATAGATATGCATAAAAAACAAGTTAAAAAGATATTAATTCCCATATATTTTAAGCCAGACGTTACCTTTTGAAATCAATAGATACTGTATGCTTATAAACTTTTACATAGATAAGTTATTGTTAATCATGACATCTGAACAGAATAAATTTATTTTCGATAGAGATATCAATTTCAGGGAGTTGAAAGTGCAAAAAAAATCCAAAAATGATCACATAATAAACTTAAGTTCAGATCAATTGTATGGAAGCTACAAAAAACTAAATTAATTACAAATCAGATAAATCTTAGACATTGAGTTAAAATTGGTCAAGTTACTATATATATATATATATATTATCCACATAGAGGAGAGAGGTAATCCAAGTATATATCTCTTGCTGAGCAGAGAAGAATTCTAATATAAAATTAAGGATAATTTACTGCATTTGCCTAAAATATTTGATCTTTACTACACTAAAATCACAAACATGTAGGAAAGGCAATGTTATATAGTCAATAATGACTACAACATTTGCTGATTTTTAAGTAATGAAAAAAAATAATATTAAAATATATAGTGTGGAAAACAATATTCAGTCTGTATGATAAATAGGTATCCAATTGATAATTGAATATTTCACAGTAAAATAATTATTTTATTGTACTTTCTTCCCTAGTCTAGGAAATAATATTGAAGCATACTTTACTGTTCTCTAATCTAAATTTTACTAACTCTTTCTGTGCAAGTTGAAACTCTTGCTCAAGCTGAAAAAAATATAACGAATATATTGAAAGATAACTGAAGAATTTTAAAGATAAATGGTTCAAATTTCAACGATTCTCGACTAAATTCATCATTACAAAATATTTCTTAGGTCGAAATGGGATCTGCAGAAAATACATATGATAAAAATTTGATTCATGCTAAATGCATTTTTGTTCCATTCAGTGCTAAAAATGGCTGAAAATTTCTAAGAAAATGAATATTTTCATTCATCAATATTTTATGCCATACTGACAACGGTATATGCTTACTTCATTTTCATATTGCTCTATATTCAATGCAAGCAAATAATACTAATGAACAATAACAAAACAATTTTCTATGTTTCAAATAAAATATAAGCATATATCAGCACAATGAATCAGCACTAAGCTATGAAAATAAGGCACATTAAACTTCTACAAAGGAAACATCAAGGAAATATGTGCAAATTAATACATAAAATACCACTTATTCATTATGCAATGAAAAATTAAAGTACATCAAGTTACCAATAGAAGAATTAGAACAGCAGCATCTATATCAAATTAATCCTCAAAATGTATGCATATAAAATTCAGCTAAGAATAAGTTGTTGAATACATATATACCTTTTCTTTCTCCAACTTCAGCTTTTCATGTTCGGTTTCCAGAAGTTTATTATCATGATCACGCTGAGAAAAAGATATTATTTCGTTTTGTGGCAAATATGAAAAAATCAAAGTAACTATTTAATCTGTTCATGAAATATTAAGCTTATCAATTTCTTAGTAAAGATATTACATTTATTGAAGTAGCAGTAATAAATATAAATGTGAAGTCCATAAATATAATGAATGTAAAATGAGAGTAAAAAAGTAATATAAGGCCATGACAATTTACTTCTTTGACAGTAAAAAGTTGGGTCCTAAAAGGTAGTTAATCGGTCAGGTAATTTTTTCGCACTTTTCTATACTTTTGAATTTGATGACCTTAAAAATAATGCCAAACTGAGACATAAAAAAGTTATTTTGGCCAAAATATATTAATACCAAGTACACAATTTAAATTGCAATTATTGCTAGTGGCTAATGTATGATGAGTCATCTTCACAATGAAAAAATAGTGTGCATTCAGCAGTCCAGCATAACATTTTACATGCATCTTTTCCACAAATATAAATCCATAAGTGGGTTCTAGCAATTAAAACATATCCTCTCAGAATAGCACACAGTATGCTGCAAATGCTACAAATATTGTAGGATTTTCGAAGCTATTTAATGAAGAGGATATATATATATATATAATCTGAAATCAGTAATATTTTAAGTAAAATATTTACTTCAGTTTTACCATCAATGTATAATCAACTACTACTACTTCAAATTACTGATTAGTTTGTGTGGATAAATTATAAATGCGTGTGCATGATTCATTTATTCATTTCTCATTTACACTAAAAAAAAGTCACCGTATTTTAAAAATAAATCCTTTATTTAAGGCACTTCTAGAAGTAATAACAGATTTTCTGCACTTGCTATAGAATACAATTCATTCAATTATTCGAAAAGTAACTTTGTAGAAAAAAAACTTTGCTAACCGTTCTAGAAGGCTCATCTGTAGCTGGTGCACCCTGGAGTAAGACATATATATATATATTATATAAGCATAATTCAGAATGAAATTTACAATACTATAAATATTTGCTATTTTAATATGAATTTGCATATTATTCATTAACCTCACTATGTGTATAAATTCAAAACCTAGAGACACTGAATATTTGTTTTGTATTAGCAGCATTAAAGAGTTTGAATGGCTTTTTCAACAAATCAACCAAAATCTATTGAATCTATTGTATTTTACATGCACAACATGTTGTTCTTCAAATATTTACACAGTTCATTAAAAACTGACCATTTATATATTATGTAACATATCCAACAAATGTATGCATGCATCTATACATACGACTCATAAAAAATACTCAGTAAAGAAACAGATATCTATCTATTTATAATATATTTATGTTTCATCATTTGAAGATCAGTAGAAAAAAAGTTATGTGGAGGTATGTATACGTACATGATCAAGTTCTACAAGTCTAGAAATATTGTAAATGAATTGTGTACTTCTAGCAAACAAGGTACTGCCTAGCTTGAAATCTAGAGATATTTTTTATCTGTGAGTGCTATTGATTATTTTAGGCATATTAATATAGATATTATATAATTATGTCGCCTGTATCAAAGAGTAGCATAAAATTTTGGCTATTTTACATAGATATGTAAACTGATAGTGCTAAGATTATTGTTATAGAAAAGGCTTTCAAACATGATGAATCTTGAGTATAACATTAGGATTTTATTTTTGAATTGTATATCTCAGATACTGATGCATACTTGAAAGAATAAATATAAGATTCGGTTTAAAAATATAAGATTGAATAAATATAAGATTCGGTTTCAAAATATAAGATTAAATAAATATGTACATAATTAAATTCATGCTCAAATAAAGAAAAACAGTAATATTTACTATATGTTGACATTTTCTCTAAAGAGTACCTAGAGAATAGATAATAAACATGGATAGTGAAAAATTTAAAGATTAGTGAGTCGAAAAGCTTAATTAATGAGAAATTTCTTTGCAAGCATATTTTACGAGGTAGTCAACATTTAAAAAATAAAATACTGCATCAATCATATAATACTTTAATAATCACCATTATTTCATGTAAAGAAACAATAGTACTTTTGCTCCAGTAACAAAAGTCAATATGGTTTTAAAGTAAAGGATTCATTATAGAGATTACATTGAAGACAAGAGTTGTCAATTCAAATTCATTCTGGCAGAGTAAGATAAAAATTCATAATATAATTAATTCTAACATATTCACTAAAACGTGCATGCATACTTTCAAGTAAATTCATCCATATATTTAATACTTATCCACGATCCTCAAAGTCAGCAGAAGTTCAATCTATAATTTAGAAGTCATTGATGGAAAGAAACCATCACTTTCAGAGATGAAACTTTAAACTATCCTTTTATAATACAATGCATCACACAGTGGAAATGAAAAATATATGAGATATACATCTTTAACTACACACGTTATGGTTAAATATTAATACATCAGCTGATACAATGTGACCAAAACATTTAATTTTAAATTTCATAAGTGGCAAATGAAAAATGATTTTCTTCCATCTGATACATAAACCATAGAACTGATACTGATACTAAGAAAATTGTACTAAATAAACTTAGGTCTAAATTCACATTACCTGTATCAATGCGTACTGAAAAAAATCGGTGTAGTTTACTTGCATTACAGGTCGCTGATCTGCATTTGCTCGTTTGGCTGCCATTCTATTTGCAAGAGATATTGCATCAACAATACTCTTTCCTGGTTCAAAAATATTCTGGACAAAGAAAACAGAGCACCAAGTCATCAACAAATAAAACACACATCTCTGATATGTTCTAATCTACTTGAGTGTGTCCATAATGTTTATGAATGATGTAAACTTAAAAGTTAAAGTAATATATTTTTTTACATTTAAATGGTTTAATAGAGCATGTATTGTCGGGTACTTTTTTCTAAAAAAATCATTACTGATGTTCAAGTATATTTTAACAATGTTCGAGTTGCTGATATAGTCTGAAGACTTGATGGAAAAATTAACATTACGAACAATCATTAAAATGATGATGATTTCAATGAAAATCATGTAAAAGTAATTTCAAGATTTTAGGCAGTTTTCCTACAAGCCAGAATTGCCACTAAAAATAATTTTTCTGATCGCCAATCGACTAACACTAATTACTGACCTGTAGGATGCAATCTGTGTATAATCCATGTTTCCCACTGTCACGTGCTCCTAACCCGAGAGCGCAGGCGTAGCACACAAGTATTCCTATTCTCATTTCGTGGCGTGGTTTCAGTGGAGGAAGTAATCTGACGCCAGGTGCCATTCCTCTATTGAGCTGATTAGTGAACTCACGACACGCGTCGAGAATAACGACAAATGAACGATTTTTTTCCTCTGGTAAACTTATTTTACAAATACTGTCGATAATATCTGAGTCCACAGATAGACATTTAAGATCAATTTCGTCGTCCAGTGATTGTGCTTCTTTATTAAATTCGCCTCCTGCAATATAGTGTTCATTGTTGTGTACAAGGCCATGACCTGCATAATATATCAGGATCTCGCGGTGTTGAGATACTGCAAGGCGACGTTTTAAGTGTGAAATTTTCGCTTTAATTTCGTCAATATCGAGATTAATTGCGGATAGAATTTCGTAGTTACAAGATTGCAATTTGCACGACATTGCAGATGCATCGTTTAACGCATTTCCAAGATCGCCGAGATGGGGGTAGCTGGAGTTGGCGATTAAGAGAGCGATACCACGATGAGAAGCAGCCATTTTGGTATAAGATTTTTAAGTGCATGCAAGTGATGCGATGGGCAGAGTGGAAATGATGCTGCATGAAATTTCTCGCATTTTCTTGAAAATCTTTTAATCTGCCCGATCGGACCCGCGGAAAGAGCAAGGGAAGGAACTTCAAATTTTAAACGAAGCACATCTTTGGGTAGCCTAGCCGAACATTTGAGTAGAATACATGAATTTAATTTAGCATAAATCACAAAAAGGCTCAAGTACTCCGTTCATATGCTCGGTTAGATTATCCATAGCTGTGCCTGGAGTACATTAAATTTCCTAGTTGACTTCATACTTCTGCAAACTAGGGACAACCTTTCATCCTCCAATTTTAACGTTTGATAACTAACTTCAGGTCTAAATTTTTCTTGAATTCACATTTAGTCTCGAATTCATAATCTCTTAAGTTCATATATCTTAGATTAACAGTCTCTCTTGAGTTGAAAAATGAAATAAGTAAACCACTTTACAAGTTTTCACAATATGTAAGCAATTTGAATCAGTTATGCAAGGGATACTTTACAGAAAGTGTAGAAGGCTCTTTAAACAGTGTCCCTGATTATTTTTGCACTTGATACAAATAATCTTATTCTGTCATTTTATTTTCAAGGTGATTTTGTCAGGATTTAAAAAGTAAGACCTTAGAGGAATTTTACTGTGTAGCACAGTAACTTTTCCCGCTATGATACCTCTGTAGTATATCCAAAGTGAAATATGACTCTAATTTTTTAGCTGGAATCAAGGCAAACCATAGCACTTGAATTTGAAAAAACCTTTGCCAAATCAACAAAATGCACTGTTCAATACTTTAAAATCCTAGAGTTTTCACTTTCTAGCTGATAGAAAAGTTTATCTTATTATCTACCTAAAAGTTGAAAGAGTGCTTGATTTTAAAAAAACAAGTAGGCCCTATCAATGTAGCCTTAAGATTTTATTGGTACCACTTTTGAACTTGTTGCATATAAATCTCATTCCATTAAAGTATTTTTTGATAGCATGGCACCTTTATTCTAAAATTATTTAAAGTTACAGTTTTGCAAAGGTTTAACAAACAAACACTTTTGAATTAAATGTGAGTGGTTAGCAGTATTATTTGCATGAAATTTTACTACAAAAATAGTACATGCTAACTAGTGTTAACAATATTCTCATTTGCGTATAACATGCAGTTATGGAGTGCAGCTCTATAATTCTTAAGTATTTTATTGAACAGCATTTTAATTAGAAAGATAATTAACTCTACACCATTTACTATCACAGAATAGTAAGATATAACTGTAAATGCTTTGGCATATGTTTTTCTATCACTGCATGTTGTGATGTATAACAGAAGAGGCAAACAATGTAAGAGAGTAACAGCTTAAATGTACATTATATCTTGACCTGTATTGTGGGAAGTGATTATATCTCCCCAACACAGCATTAGTTATTTTAGAACTATTATATGACTAGCCACTTATTGAGAATATGACTAGCATAAAAACAATGTTCCAAATTGGAACACCTGCAGCTGGAATAGAAGAAAAGAATTAACTTGTATATTAACTCCTGAAAATGTATCAATTTTGTTCAGATTCCTATCTGAATGTACTGGGTTTAATTTGATCCAGATTATGGATCAAAACATCAAATCAAATTTTTATATATTGATGCCATGTTCTTGACTAAACAAAAAACAGCCCAGACCATTTTATTTTTCATAGTTCAAAAACTATTGGCTGCATTTCTTTTCAGCAAGATCTAAAAATAGAATGAATGTCTAATTCTAAAGATTCTGTAGTGTCAAAAACTTGAACTTTTAGATTTAGAAAATACAATCAGAACTACAGTTAGGAACACAATAGTCAAATGCAAAAAGAAACAAAAAACAATTGATGGAGATACGTTGCATTCAATAACTTGCAGTGATAGAAGTGAGGACATTATATCAACACAAAAACGCATCTAAGATGACTCTTCAAAATGTGTGACTCTCCTTGAATTCCTACTTATGTGACTCTCCTTGAACTTCTGCTGGTGTGACTCTTCTCAAATCTAGAATTATACAAATCCTCTCAAACTGTAAAGTTGCACAAATCTTCCTGAAATGTACTGCAGCTACAAACGGAATTAGCATTTTAGGAAGTGTCAAGACTTGCAAAAGATAGGGAAAAGGGGTCAAGAAACAAGATTGAAAGAAGGAAGATGGATTACAGCAAT
>JAULBW010003625.1:0-22076 GCA_032358265.1 Vaucheria bursata | reverse complement strand
CATGAATAGGGATTAATACATTATTGGCTGTGTGTCTTCTTTGGGTTTCTGGTGATGTTTATTATTGGTTATTTGCAGTCTTTAATATATTGATTCCTAACAATGTTGCATATCTTTTTCTTCTATATTCTAATGTACTTATCCTACATTTTTCTTTGCCATACTCTTTCTTGCATTACTTGGTGCTATGGTGTTGATCGTAGCACACTGTACATCTTTACCTTTTCCTTGTATTTCTTAATAAAATTGATGGCCAGTATTGTGTCAGCTTCTGTCATTTCAACCATTTGGCAGAGGCTTGCATTTATGGATCAAGTTGTATGTAGATACAACTGTATTGCATATTTTTCAAACACCAACTATAAAATTTACATTATAATTACTAGTTTATGAGGTGAATGTTTATCTTATTGATGATAAATAATATAGATCACAAGTGTTTAGAACACAAATACTTGTGAACAAAAGTAAGCGTCATAATAGTGATATCTTGGATAATTGATTTTTAGCTTGTAGACCTGGCTGCCAGGAATTAAGTCCTTAAAGTATTAATGCTGTTTGTAGCTGCAGTACAAGATTTGAGCAGATTTATATAATTATAAGATTCAAGGACACTCACACATTCAGAATATTTGGGCTGCATTCTAATGTACCACAGGAGGTTATGAGGTTAAACTGTACTGCAGGACTACTTGTGTTTTTGTTGATGTGTTGATAGAGTGTCCTCACTTCCATCAATGCAATTAGTAAATGTAATGTTTCTTAACTATTTTTTGTATATTTTATTGTGTTTTCTTCATTGCGTTCCTAGTAAAATCTTGACAGTAGCTGTAGCATTTTTTTGAACAAATTACGTGTAATGAAAATTTGGTATCTGCATAATTGAAAATATTCTAAAGATGCACAACTTTTACACTCATAAATTGCAAATGCACAAAGCTTGCAATCAATTTAAAAAATGTTAATCCATAATTTGATATGACTGATTATAATTTTTGGCACACAACACTTTAAGCTTCAGCAATGAAAAAGCATATTGACTTCATTTTTAAAATGATTACACATAAAAAAATCCTTTTGAATATGTGGTGTTGACAGGGTTACAGTTGATTTGGTAAGACTCTCTTTGCTAAACTATATTTTCATTCAGCAATGAAATCTTTTAACTGTTCTTTTTTCAAGGCACTGCAAACATGTTGAATATATGCAAAAGATTAACTAATTGTAGCACTTTTTTACTATAAAAAGCCTAATTCATTTTTTAAATGTTTTTAAGCTAAATTACTACTAAAGGACAGTATTTTATTCATAACCTTTTTATAGAGAGAAATGTTTATGTTAAAGCTAAGATAGTTTTTTGGAATGTAATTGCAAATATTATAATGGCTAGTAAAGTGGATTGTATACTATATAGTATTCTTAAATATATACATTGCATAAAAATAGGCCTGGTTAATGCAATATCTGAAAATATTTGAATGCTATATACCATGCAAATGATAAAAATTTTATTTTTGATGAAACCAAAATTGTTCAGTATTATAAGATATCAATGAAAATGAAGAACAAATACATCGAAAACCATCATTTATGAATCGGGATTGTCCCATGACTAAAAAAAGAAAAAAGAAGTAGATTAGTTTTTAATATTATAGTATTTTGATATTATTTTTTTCTAATACATATACGTTTATTATGCATATAAAATTGAATCAAACTGTCTTATATCAATTTTATTAAAAAAAGATATGCATCTTGAAGCTAAAATACTTACTGCTTCTTAAATATGGAACTATACAAAATTCTTGGATTTAATATAGATAGACATAAAACTATTTGGATGCAGGATAGTCATCAGTTTAAGTAACTTTTCATTGTACATCAAATGGAATTTTTCAAGAAAATGAAAAGTACAAGCATAGATTTCTTTCATAGTGAATAATTAATTGAGAGCATGTTTTCTGAGAATTAAAATCAACAAATAGGACGATTATATTTAATTATAAAATACAACCAAAAATTGTTATAATTTTTACAAAAAAACTAAATGTAAAATTAGAAATTCTTGAGAGATCATATCAATTCATCAGTTGTCACCTATGGCATTCTAAAAGAATTATCTTGAAAAGTTCAAAAGTGATAGAGTTCAGGTCAATTGAAAAGGTTTATGCGTTGCATTCGATGCAAGAAAGTCTGTGCTGGACGTTCTTTCAAAATTCTAAAGATATAAATACTTCAATATTTTTTAGTGTAATTATCTATAATTTAAAAGTATACAATGCAGTTGAGGACTAAAATAAGACAATTTTTTGTACAAAACGTTCTTGATCTAATTTAAAATATGTAAAAAACAAATGATTTACGTGCAATTTCCGATGAGAGTAATTATTCTGCTTCAACTACCAAAATACTCATATTCTACAACGCTCACATATTAACCAAGATATTATTTTCAATAACATCATACATTAAATATTTTTGACTGAATAAAAGTTTGCTTTAGTTTGAATAATTTAAAGCCTTGCCAATTATTTGAATACTGTGCAAAAAAGTTTTTATTAAAGATTTTCTTAAAGAATTCTCAGTATATTTTCTTCTGCATTATTTATTCTTTGAAGCAATCATTTTTTATCTGTCATTGTTTTGCTTCTAAATTTTTTGCAGTTATGCCTGCTCTATGATGAGGTGAAAGTGATTAATGTTAACCTTTTCATGTAAAAATTTAATTCGTTTTCCTTGGTCAACCATCTTCTTCTGAATTTAATTCATTTCAAATTTCAAAGTTGGTTGAGCGATAATTCCCCTTGAACTTATTTTCAACTTTGCATTCAATATCATCAACTGAACTGGACATTCAATACAGAAAAATATGAAAAGTTTGTATGCTCTATGTTCAGGGCAAGAATATAGTAGAATTCAAGTCTATTTTCATAGAAAATTTCTCGTTCAAAAATCTGAATGTTAGACTTATGTTATACGCCTCCTTTAAATAAAGCATGCAAATATATGCTTACCATTACGCACGTGCTAGGATTGAAGAAGCAGTGCAATCGATAAGATACGTTGATTCGTAGCCATTCATTTTTGGCCGTTACATCACAATCTCGCAACAAAGATGGTTTGACGAAATGTACAGTGTTCAATTTTGTGTTGAACCACCAATACAATCCTAATTCAATATCATAGTGCTTTGTGTATAACTGAAGTGCTCTTTTTTTCACCTTTTTTAGTGCTGTCCACTAAAAGCAAATATTGTATATTGCAATATGCTCAGTAATTGAAAAAAATGAGTTAAGTTAGATTTGGCATTATTACTAAACTAAAAAAGTAATAAGGATAATATACTAAAGATCTCTTTCAACCATTCAAAAACATTTCTAAATCATGATCTAGTTTCAAGTTCAGCAAGTTTTAGATGCAACAAATTTGTCAGATTGTTAAATTAAACATTCATATTTGAAAATCAAAAGCTAAATTTGAACATACTATGACTTTTTATGTGAAAATTCTTTAAGAGTGTACTTATTATATCTGAAGTTTACTACATAAAACTAGATGCCAATCTATTTGCCAATATATATCTCTGTTCATTTGCTGAAACTATGACATTTTTTGGTGGGCGAATAAGTCCAGACAAGTTTTTTTTACTTCAAAGATATAAATTAAACATAAATAGAACAATTATTCCAGAGATACCTTAACAAATGAAGGCTGACAAGCTAGCATAATAATATGTTGATAGGACTTATATTGTAAGACTTCAAAAAAACCTAAAAGTAACGAAATTCCATTAAAACACTGTTGATACATCTGGTAGTGTATTATTTGCTGCATTAGATGCCAGTAAGAAAGGTGCTAGATAATTGGTGCTAGTACAGAAATGTTTGCTAAACATAAATGATTTTTTTAGAAACAACAAGGACATCACTAATGGAAGAGGACTTGAAAGAAAAACGAAAAGACAAAAAATTACAATTTTTATGCCCAAGTAAATTTCATAATCATATTTGAAAAGTTTAAAATAATTTAGCAACTTATTATATAATTCACCAAAAACCAATATTCCATTATATAAAAAATTACACTATGATGCATATGCGTGAAGCACAACTACAAAATTATTGGTTTTGAGATTTACTCACCCTTTTAAAACTAGCTTGAATAATTATAGATGCAAGCTTTGCCCTTGATTCATAAGCATTCAGCCACCTTATTTCTTCCTCTTTTTTGTATTCAGCACGTTTTAGAGCTATAATTCGTTCGTGTTCTTTGAATTTATTCTTCCATTCCAATTCAATGTGCTTTGAAATTGTCTTGAACCGAAGGACAAACACTGAATTTTAAAAATTTGAGGCAAACTCCTCAAAATCGTTAAAGATTGATTTCATTGAAAGTTTTCATGAGCCAATATCTATGCTTTTTCATAACATTTCTATTTCAAATGGTATGCAACAGTTGCATAGAGCAAATAATGATTTAATAATAGCAATTTACAATTTTTCTCTAAATTTTTAAGTAATAACTGATGTTATTAACTTATGCACCCTACAATATCGATAAGAAAAAGCAGCTTTTTTGTAAAAAAACATTGCTCTTACAAGCGGCCCAAATGATCACCCCCAAACATATCTCATAATCGAGGCTAAATCAATTCCATCAGCCGATGAGAATTGATTATCAAGCACATTCGATTTGATACCACTAAATTTAAAAATTGTTCTATGTGAAGGGAAAAATGCATCTGATAAATTATTGACACTTTTTACTTAGTATCTACTAATGTTCTAGAACAAAAACCTTGTCTACTGTAGTGACATTGCTGCTAATATAAATTTTTATTTGATGAAGATAAGACATATAGTAGGATAATAACAGATATTTTATCTCCTTACTTTGAGTACTTGATTTACCTGGTTAATATATATGTAACGTAAGTGCTGATTTGAAAACAGCTACAAACTACAAGAAAATTGCATATGTACAACTGTAGATTTTGATGAGGGCATAGAATCTTAAAATTTTTACCTTATCTGTTGCAATATACTTGGCTTGCAGCCAATCTAATTCAAGCTGATTCATCTCGGCTTGGCGCATTACCGACTTGCTTTCGATTTTGATTTCCTTCATCAGTTGCTTCTTTAAGCGTCGTTCCATATGAGTTTCTGGGCATTCTAGAACCTTCATTAATATGCGGTAAACTTTGGATACAATAGATTTGTTTTTATCACATTTTCACTAATAACGAATAAGCAAAAAAAGGCATATTGCCCCAAGTTCACTTCCAGATTTTCAGATGGAATAATTTTTTGATGTAAGGAATTGATTCTGTGGTCCTGATAGATTCATTTACTCAAATAATGTACATGTATATACATATAAATATTATAAATTGAAATTTAAGTCAAGATGAGTATTACTTCATAGTATTTCGGAAAAATTTTCCAAAACTTTTCGTTTCGACATCTGATTTATTTAATTCGATATGACAAGCGATGCACATATTTTTCTTTGCTATTATAATAGCATATATACATCAATTAGGCAGTAGCAAAAGTACCCAGCAATAGCTATAATTACATATTATAAGAAATTTACTCAGTTTTCTATCACACCGAATTTAGCCAACAATTACAAAGTTTCTTCTCAAAATTTAACCTGTTAGGTCCTGATTGACTACGGTGACTTTTTCATGCCTCTTTTGCTAGATTACTTTATTTTAAACTACCTCTGAAAATATTGATACTAACTAGTCAACTCTACATTTATAGCATAGCAGTCTTTGTTGAAGCGCAGCTGTAGAAATTATTCTTTAAATATTATTCTGCAGTGACTTTAAACTAAAGTTGGATATTGTATTCTTTTTTGTGACCTTTCTATCTTTGAGATTGATCGCATGTATAAATAAATACATTTATTCATATTACTACCTGTTTCAAATAAACTTCTTGATCAAATGATTGCTTTTCCATTGCAGGAAATACTAAATCATCTTCCATTTTAACCTACAAATATATATATGCATTTGTCCATTCAATTTGCACAAATTTTACATTATACATACATGAACCAAGGTATATATGTAAAAGTACATGAACTATACAAAGTATATAAAAAATTAGTAAACAAGTAGCAAACTGATAATGAATATTCCTTGAAGTTTCTTCGACAGGTTTTGTTATGTTAATACATAATATTATGACTTAAAAGGTATAGATTGTATAAAAAAGAATTGTTGCGCGCATTGACAGGCTTATGATGCGCACAAACTTCTCATACATATTCATGTATGTATCATAGCCTTGAATTTTTTGCGCTGCACTATTGGGTCATACTCCGGAAAAACTTCCAAATATAGTTGGTGATATTCCAAATTAGGATTATGCATCATAATTACACATTTTTGCACAAAAAGAATCTAGGCCATTCAAACTAATATATGTAATGAAAAACACAAAGCATTCCAAAATTGTTCTCTGAAGTAAAAAAGTTCAAAAATATAAAATGCAATTCTTTTGAATTAATTTTTATTATAATTTTTGATATTTTAAGAGTACGCAAGGAATTGTCATTGCACTTGGCAAGAACACTTTGTTTAATATTCAATCTTTATCTATAATTCAATAATATTATTCTGTACATTTACACAATTGTTCTTTTTATACAAAATAAATTCACAGAAATTTGTACTTGCACATGTATACTCATGTAAGAGTTTCAAGCATTTACTTGTTTGTTGATATAATATTTTCATATGAAAAGTTAAAATATTTATGAATTGTATGCATATATGCGTACCTCAAGAACGTAGGCTTTCTTAAAAATTGATAAATTTTGCCTTGATTTGGTGCTTTTACTAGTTCGTGAGTTCTATATAAATGTACAGTTGAATTTATTTTAATATTACTTTGATTATACTCATCCATTAATTTATATACAAAACTGCTTTTGTATTGAACTCTCAATATTAAAATTGACACATAACTTTTGGCGTTCAAAAATCTTAATCTGAGCTGAAAGGGTAAAGATGCAGCCATTTTTAATGGAATAATATTGGCAAAAAGCTTATGTCACTTTTTCATGTTTTTAATAGAATAATAATTATAAGCATTAATTGGCTAGGGTTGAAATATAAAAATTGCTAATCTTAGTTTTCAAATTTCAAATTTAAAAAAGTAAGAAAGTTTTAGAAAAAGCCAGTATTTTTAAAAGAAACGCAGTTATTTTCAAAAAAATTGTATTTGAAAAAAGAGCACTTTAAAATATTACTAATTTTTTAAATACAATTTTTAAAAAATGTTTTTCTTTTTCAAAAAAATAGTGTCACAGGGTAACATATTGCTTGGTACATTTCAGCAATGAAGCAACTAAAGTCTGATTATATACTGCTAGATATGCCTAGATTAATTATATGATTGCTACATTGGCACTGACTAGTATAGTATATAATCCAGTAGACTAGTCATTTTTTGAACATGCAGTTACAGAATAAGTTTCTATTATAGTGCTTTATATTTATATAATTTTATTTTATATGAATGAGCACTGGTATAGCGTATAGTTTAATATACTAGCCATTGCTTGAGTATTACTGAAAATTTCTCAAATACAGTTAGCAATTTGATGCATTATTGTGCATTTCATTCTCTATATTACTGTTTTATTATTCTAGTTGCTATGTTTTTAAACACTTTAAAGAAAGGCATGTTATTGGATGACCACATTTTTGCTAATCATGATGCTGAGAAGTTTTATTCATTGCATTGAAAGATATATCAGGATAGTTGGATTTAAAAAAAATGCCAAGAGATGAGCATTCCCCTCAAAAAGGTTAAATAAGTTAGCTCTTATTCACTGAAAAATACTATTGAATCTAGTTTTAAATCTTAATTTTACATTGGGAGCATGTGTAGAATAGAAAGGAAGAATTTAAATGGATTATGAAATGGTAAATATCCCCCTTGAGGACTTTTACGCTTAGAATGAGTTCATTTTAGTAGAAAAATCATGTTCGGAATAATATTTGAAAAGTTCAAATGATTTTGTACAGTTCAGAACCTCTTTTAACACCTTTACCGTGTATTACAATACAAAAAGCCATGTTCTTTGTTACCAAATTAAAAAATGAAGGAATAATATGTATAAAGAATAACTTTATCAGATTCAACATCAGTTACTGTAAATAGTGCAAGTGAAATTTTAAATGGGTACTATTCTGAATCACCTTATGGATACCAAATTTAAACAGATCATGTGTCAAACAATTCAAAAAAACACTTTGAGGTAATGTACCAGTACCAAAACTAAGACTTAAATGCCAAAGGTTATTTTGAATCATTGTACAGGTATTCGAACAGTTCAAAATATACTTTGAATGCACATATCAACACTAAACATACCAACATGATACATGACAAAAAATCTAGCTATAATTTTTGTTCTTTAATTACTCATAAAATGACCCGCTTGATTTCGGTATCAGTAGATAGTATATAAACATACTATCCGTTTCAATACATACTGCAGTCCTTACAGTAACTAGTGTAATTATATATTTTAAAATTAGCTAATATACCTTTTTTGAAGGAGCTTTCGATACGGTCTTAATATTATGCTCAAAAATTTCTTTCTGTTTAGCGTACCAATTTGTGAGTTCCTCTTTGTATACATGTATTTGCTGCTCTTTTTCAAATGTAATTGAGAGCATATCCTTTTCAACCTGAAATGAAAAGCATATATATAACTCTATATGTAATTTTTGGTAATTAAAAAAGTTTATGCACGATTTTGCAGATTTGTTGTTGAAACTTAGCTAGAAAAGCCGATGTATCTAATACTGACTGGTATATACAATATATGCATAAATGTATGCATATAAATTCACACAAAAATGAAGGAGATATTTCAATTTACAAAAGTTTTTCCTTCATATATATATATTTAAGTTATATAAGAAAGTGAGGATAAACAATTATTTTTAACGTGGAGTTACTAGGTGCACCACTGTAGGGCCCCACCATTGAAAGAATCAATATTTAGATATTTATAAAAGAATCTTATTAGCAAAAGGATATTTTTTTGTTGTCAATTGAAAAAGAATAAAATTGACTCTTTCATTGCCGGGGCAAGATTTTTGGTCGCCCCACCGTAGTGCAAACTTCAATTTACGGGGTGCTATAATATATGTTACAGCGTGAATTTGCTTTACAGATATATCAATCTTTGTATAGTAAGTACAAGTGCAAAAGCCTTATTATTTGTAATCGAAAATGAATAATCTCATTGAAACTTATATCTATCATATATATAATATTGAACTATGTATTATTGTATAGCTAAAAAATATGTAGATTCATTATGTTTGTTGGCAAATATATTCAAATAGTTCTTCTAATCAATACAAAACGAAAGCATTGAAACTGCTTTCTAATATATATTAGATATTATATTGTGCATTTGTTGTATGGATATTTAAAAATATGAACAGGTTCTTGATATTTTTCTGAGAATTTTTTTATATAACTTATTCTTTACGATCATAAAAAATGCCAGATTTTATTTAATTGATACTACTTATCTATTTATGTTACGTATATATATATATATATATATGTGCATAAGTTTTTGCTGATGTTAAATATATATATATATATATATATATATATATTTATATATATTCATACACTATATGTAAGATGAACATATTTATTATGTAGACATTGAAAAAATAGTAGCAGTTTTTTAATTAAAAAATCAATAATTTTTCTGTGTAGTCCGTTATTTTTGTGTAATCTATACCCAGTAAAAGTCCGATGACAATCCTAGAAAACTGATTCCAATACCTTTATAGCAAAACTTATCTTTAAAATACTTCATAATAACTAGGTTGCAAAAAAATCTAGTTAAACTTTTTATAATTTGAGGCTTAATAGCTAAACATGAAATAAATATATATATATAGACTTGAACAGGTGTTTATATTAAAGTATATTTACCTTTCTAATGTTTTCTAATAAATTTTTCTTTTTCTTTGCTTCACGTTGAGCATTTACACTGATAAGATATAAAATCTTTACACAATGGAAAGAAAAATTGATGATATATATATATGCACTATTTTGGAAATCTGACAAGTCAAAAAACTGTAGATGACATATCATCGTAAATTGCTAAATTCACTCTTCAACATTAACCATTCATTTCTTGGGAACGGCAATTCGTCAAGTATCAGCCAACAGGAATAATTTCAAAATGCAATTTTTCTGTTGCAAATTGTATATTTTTATTACTACTCTTTCTCTGTTTTTTTCATCAAATATATTTCATTTACATCCACTATTACTTGTAACAGATTTTGAAATTAGTACAGCACCTTAATTGAAAAATTAGCATCACTTCAATTCCATCAAGCTATACAAATTTAAATGAATATTTACTAAATTACCTTATTATAAGCAAGAAACCCTATTGCAAAACTATTTGTAGAAATAATCGGAGCATAATTAAAAAAGAATATACATTAAGTAATGCCGTATATGCAGAGATTCCTATGTTAAATCACTTTTTTTAAAATGAATTTCAGTATAGTAAAATTATAATATAGTCCTCATCAACACTTTACGCACAAACCGTAATAAAATTTAGATAAAGCAGGTTTTATTTTAATGACTTTTAGGAAAAATGCCATTTTGTGCCAGGACCAGCTCAGATATTCGGATTTAATTGAACTTTTCTAACGTATGCAATATATCCAAAGTTTAGTATACATAAAATATTGCAACAGTAATAGAAAGTTTTTTCTGTGTGCTAGCTTACAGTACTGTAGTAGACTAGTATAGCATACAATGTAGTATAATGGACATTGCTGAATATGTCCACACAAAATATTCTTCTCAAATATTTTTTAAGCTGTAGAATAATTATATTATTACCCTTCATTCAATGTTCCTTTCATAATTACTATTTTTGTAACAGCAAAATATGCAATGTAAGGAATTTATAATTTTTAGAAATATCATTGGCAAAACTACAAGATGCATTATATATATAAGTAAAATTTCTTGCATGCTGATTCTTAAGGATACCCTACACAGAGAAGAGGGAAAGAGAGAGTGGTCTTAATTATGAGAGAAATTTCATGATAAAATTTAACTTAAGAATGGTCCAGAACAATATTCAAAGAACTATTTCTGTGGCCATGCTGCAACAGAGGCTACTATACAATTTGTGTAGCTAAATAGACAGCGTCAATATGAATCAATACGTAATGGTAGAATGAATGACAAGCGCTATTTTTGAAATACCTATAAATAGAAGTGCATGCATGTATACATGCATGCACTTCTATTCGCACATACAAAAAACTACCCTTGTTCAGTACAAAAAAGTTTAATAGTAAAGTTTCAAAGAATTCCATGCAAAAATATACAATCAATTGCAGTAATTTTCAAATGAAAGACAAAATAATGTATTTGTCAGCATGTTTCTTTACACTTTAGGCAGTAGGACAAAAGTTGGTGACGGGAAGATAAATTCAGAATAGCACATTTCATTTGAAACCACCGAAATTAAGTAAAAAATAGAACAATAAGTACAAAGTTATTGTAGCTGAACGCTGTTATTTGTTACCAAAACCTGCGTTAATGATATGAAAATAACAACTATAGAATGGAGGAAAAAATAAATTATGGTAACAAACAAGAAAGCAAATGCCTTTACCTTCGAAACAGGCATTGAATTTTAGTGGCTGCATTATTTTCTTGCACACTTAGAGACCTAATCACAGCTCTGTCTTCCTTTAAAGTAAATACATATGATAAAGATGAGCAACCTCAAATTTTTACAAACGGACTAAAATTGACTCATCTTGTCTAAAAGAGGGCAGATAACTTTATTTGATAAATTTTTTTATTATATCACTACATAATGGACTGGAGAAATATTTACTCTGGCTAGACAAAAATTAGAGAAATAAACTTGTAAATTTTCAGTAAAGAAGAAAAAATTCGAAATTTTTCATATATGGCTCAAAAAGTATATTCAACAGAGCAATAGTTATTCAAAATTTGCGCAATTTTTTTTATTGCATAAAAAACAACTTCTTCGAATAAGCCTTTAGCAAGTGCATTTAAATAGGGCACTGTATAAACGAGGGAAATGATAAGTATCTAGTTAACTTTTAGTCATACCTAAACTGTATAATTACTATTCAATAGAATCGGCTGTTGAAATAGGCAATTCATGAGGATTTGCAATGAATTGTATAGATCCATTAAGATTACTTGCAAAATATAAATGCAAAAGGAAAAAAATTTAAAAAAGGATATATTCCTCCACCAAAATTCCAAACATCAAATAAAAAATACTGTTTACATAGACATATTATCTATGACCAAGAATTTGTAAGTTCTGAAATACATATAGTGATTATATCTGACAGATTAAGCCACAAAAAAGCAAAAGTAAGAAAAAAAGCAAAATAGAAGAAATGAACAGATTTAATATAAGCAATACAAAACTCAACCAAACTGAAAAAAAAGTACTGTTCAGTGAATAATCAGGTTAAAAATTAGTAGCAAAAGGAAAAAATAGTAACATATTTATTAGCATTTTGGTAGCTAGTATAATACCTCAAGTTTTCTCTTGGAATTAAAGCTAGATCTCAATCCATATGCTCTCTTGCGATCATAATATCCTCGAAATACTCGCTGAATATTTACTGCAGAATTATTTCGCAATAATTTATTCCTATAAAATTTAAAAGGTAGTTTTCAATATATATGTATGAATAGCATATGTGCACATGCTCTAAATTGTATGAAAAAATATACAAGTTCTATCTGTAGATTTGAATACCTGCGTACATGCACTGAAGTTAAGCTATCGATGATTGAATCATTGCACTTCAATGAAAAATAATACTATTTAAATTTTTTTAATTTTTTCACAATAAATTTTTCAACCGATATTTATACATTACATATATATATATATATATATATATATATATATTTATGTCGGGTAGATAGATTAGTTGATTTTAATGTAGAAAAAAAATAAAAAGAGCTAGAATAAATGTTCAAGAACTTTCCGTACAATAGGAGAGCATAACCAGACTGAAGTACAAAACTAATTATGGTATCTTTGCCAAAAAATCTGGAGTACGAACGCAAGAAGAATCTTTCCTTTTGTTCTAGAAGAATGTCATAAGTATATTTGCCAAAAAAAGAATAATATGGCAGACTAGAGTTTAATTTTGGTTGTTGCTACTTTACAGATACTATCTTGAAACTCTTTCTATGTACTTCAAATGAATATTTTTCTAGAACATTCTGTATTTTCTCCAATGTACACTGCAGTTGCTATTATAATTGTAATTTGCTTGAAATTGTCAGTGTATTAGGAAAAAATAAAACAATAAACACCTTTTATACCATAAGCTCATACATCGGGTACGAACATAGCTCTGAAAAATTATGGTTCCCCTTAAAATTCTTAAAAGTTTTAATCTCTTTTGAGTTGCAATATAGCATCGAAACGTACACTGAATTCTTTCTGCAGCTTTATGTTTTGCCTACATACAAGAAAAAGACAGAAGCATAACTTAAAATTACGAATGTATATGCATAAATATGTTCTCCAAAAATTGTAAATGCTGGCAGAAAAATAAATAATCAATCTAAAAAAATTAACATTATAAATAAGATGTGCACATATTGCTAGTCGGTTTTAACCCTAGCAAGGAGATTTGTCCATTAAAATTTCACAAAATTTTAAAAAATCTCATGCTTACTTTTATTGGCTTACCACCAATGGTACCAAAGAAAGAGGCTTCTTGTATGAAAAGTTTCTTTTGAAAAATTCAAGAATAAAATGTATATGAACATGAATGCACGCACAGATACAAATTTGTACATTTTTCTATGCACTTGTACATGAAGGACACATGCATTCATGCATAAATGTAAGAATGTTTATGGAGATATCAGTGAAATGTATGCATTTATGAACATGTACATATGCATACAACAAGCATACCGTTACTTCTTTAAGTGATGTCATTCCGAATGCTGCGATCCGGAACAATTTGCGATTCAATATATTCGTAAGTAAATATCTTGTTCTTAATCGTTTTTCAGCAAACTGCTTCCACATTTTCAAGTTATGTGTTAATACTTTATTTGATATCTGCACAAAAAGAAAAATTTCAACAGGCTTATAATGATATAATAGATTACTTTGGGAATTATGTATCTTTTTGCATCATAGTGAGTGGACGTAAATTGTAAATATTGAATAAACCCGACGAAAAAAAATTGAAGCATAAAATTTTAGGCCGACTAGTAATATGGTGGGATTAAAATACTTTATGTTATTAAAAATGTTTTTTTGTGGAAAGTCATTATTTAAAATTGTTTTGAAGGGTTAAAAAATAATTAAGTAAACACCTGTAAGGTTTTTACTAAACTTGAATTGTAAAAAATTTTTAAATACAATGCAGATAAAAAGTTAAAAATTTGATATTCCTCCAAATACAGTGTTCTGTGTATTATAAACGTTCAAAATTAATAGATGACCCATGTAAAAATATAAGTCATTGAACTGTAAGCATTTTTTTCACTGAAATTTCTTGAAAAAGTTACCTCTACTGGTTCCGAAATGCCAATTATGCTTTATAATGGATGTGCTCATAGTTAGTTTTATGCAAAACCTGATTTTACAGAAACTTAACTTTAAATGGATGAAAAAAATAAAACTGCATATTTTTATATGTTGCCCAGTTTTCCTTAATTGAACATTGCTTGTGTTAAAACTATTGAAGTTCCTTGTTTACTTTTATTAACATTAAACAATTACATTAAAAATTTCCAAATTTGCTGCTTATTTTTTAATATAGGATAAATCTTTGATATTAACCTCTAACAATAAATTAAAACTACCTTAATCATATTCGAATATAGCAATTTAAATGATACCTTTCAGTTTTATTAGATAAATATTTATTAAGGGCTCTAAAATTTTTTGAATAGACAATTATTTACTGCTTTACCTCTTTACTCAGCATCTCGCTGGAGTCTTTTAAATATACATCTCTTCTAGCTTTGCGTATTATTTTTAGAATAACAGGATCAAAAAAATTTTCTTCTATTTCATACATCCAAGGCCTGTTTAATTTTTTCAGAATAATAGAAATAAAATCAGCATTATATAAACTAAAAACTTAAAACTATCACAAAAGCTTACGTAATGAAATGAAAACACATTGATCCAAATAAAACCACCTGAAATTTTTTATTTTTTCAAAGGTACCAAGGGTTTATTTCTTACACTGCTAACCAAATTTTTATCTCTGTAATGCATTGGTATCTTCACATAAAAATCAAAGATAGCTGTTAGTTATAGTGCTAGTTTAGAAAGTACAGTGCAAGATATGCCAACTAAAAGACAAGTTGGTTCTAAAAAACCTTCATGTAAAAAAACACATAATTTTATGCTTTACTAAAGGTTTGCAAAAGGCTTTGTTTGATTCATTTATGCTGCTACATTTTTCAAGTAAATTAGAAAAATATGTTCAGTGAGTTTTATAACAAATTTATTAACATATATATATATATATGCATAAATATTGAGGTTTTACATATGGTAGATGTGAGAGACAGTTACTTACAATAAAATTAGATTTTTTAAAGAAAAAATATGGTAGCAAAGAAAAAAGTCTTTAATTATTCACAAATAAAATTGAAAAAAGGGTTTATATCAACATGAACAACAAAAAAAATAAATGAAATAGTAAATTTTAAGAATATACTAAGTTCATAATAACAATTTCGTTTTATATTACTTGTCTAGTGGATGATAATCTTAATCAAAAAATTATTATGATATTTTGGTTCTGTTCTAAGAAGGATGGCATTATAGAAGACTCAAGGTAAAGAATCATTGTATTCAAAAGTTGCTCAAGCAATTCTATCTTGCCTGGCTGAATGTGCCAAAGTTCTATAAAATTTAAAAAAATTTTAATCCTTGAAACATGAGAATTAGGGATGGGGGTGGAGGTGGGGGATAAAGCCATCTTGGCAAGGTCTTTAAATTCAACTAAGTTTAAAGGTTCCTGAAGATGAACAGAAAGATGAAGATGTACATTGATCACGCTATAGTTCATTAATTAGTTCAGATAGTAATAACATAACAATAGACCGAGTTAAATATTTACTCAAAAATGAACAGACAAGATACACTCTGCTTCATTGACAACAAATAAATGTTAAAAAAATAGTAAAAATTAACATTTACAGTGGCAAGCCATCAAATTAAAACACATGGATTTATTCATAGAAGTAACTTTCAGTTTGATACACAGTTCAGCGTCAGTAATTCTAGTTCAATATATTTAAAGTTAAAGAATGTAAAATAGATAGCAAATAACTTACATAATTTACTTCCGAAATTATTCTGGAAACAGAAGAAATTAATGTTCTGGCAGTTCTAGCGTAAAATAGGTCACTGAATTATTCAACTAGAAATAATTTTAATCAATACAAAAAAATCAGTATTCAATGCATTTATGATTTATGTACGTATGATTTTGAATGAATATTCGAAACATTTGCAGTATTTTTAAATGTTAAATTACAAAGGCCTTATATCAATAGGTATATTTGTGTAACCAAATTTATTAAATCAACCGAAGACTGCATAGCTACACTGCTATACATATATACCTGTTTTTATTCGAAAAATACAATGAAGCCTTCTGTAGTCCATCAAATTCTTTGCTTTCCAGAAACTTCTCAAGAAAATTCTTGTTTACTTTTGCCAAGAGGATATTGCCTCTATTTCTTTCAACATTGAAATCTTGATCTTTACAACAAAAACTTATCCAAGCCTGAAAAAAAATACCTATAGCTCAAAGTATATAAGTGCAGACAGATATTTTGAAAAATATTGTTACATTAAAAATGTACTCAAAGTACATCAATAGAAAGGGAAGGAGCAAAAAAGCCCATATAGAGGTAATATTTTTAATAAATTCACAAACTAAGATAATGGAACATCATTATAATACCAAATTATCAATTTAATACTATGATACATCAGCCTTCAATTTGTTCAGGACTCTTGATGGAATCTCCCTTGCTACATTGCAATCATTAGCACATTTTACAATCAACATTGCCATTGGCATGGTGTGAAATAAAGGCTCAATACTTCTTTATTATTAAATTAAAGCAATTTTATGCTACCACATCACCACCATCCTTTACGTAAACTTCCTTTTTTTGATCAAGTTAACCAAGCTCAAAATATTTAGCCCATCTTTTATTACATTGTAGACTGTGGGTTTTCCCAATTAGTATTGTCATTTAGAATTTTCTGCATTAAAAAGTACAACATGAAAAGAAAAACTAACCTGCATGAACTCATGTAGCAAGTCATCCTTTGTGTCCCAACTCCCAAGCTCAGCTAGTAGATTTAGTATACTCAGTGCTAAGACTGGATCATTTGATGACAGCTCGAAATAACCCATGGAGCTTATTAATGCATGTGCAAATCGAAAATGTTCATTGAGTCCTTTTTGTGGATTTATAAGAACATACAACAAGAAAATCATCTGAAAGTGAACGGAAAAGGAAAGTGCAACTTTGATACAAGCAATATAAAAATGGCATCAACGCAGTTAATATCATATTTAATTATGTATCCTCAAAATTAACGATAAGCATGTATACATACATCTTACCTTTCTCCAATCAATCATATCAGTTTTGTCGACACTCAGTGAATTGAATACTCGATTTAAAATGCTAAATTCCTTTGTGTCAACAATTCCTTTTAAGGGAGCCACTTGAAATCCATAATAAGCATGCATTACCGACAAGTAATGACTTTTTTCTATAAACTGTGATGACATTTATACGAATAAATTTATCCCTCATGCAAAATATGCATATATATATATGCCAAAGTGACATATTATCGGTGACATGCAATGTAAAAATGAGCAGAATGATAGATACGTATTGTTATTGTAGTAGTTTGTAGGCATACTTACTTCTTTCAAGATATTACACTGATATTAATAACTTAAATATTATATATGTGCTTTTGAAAAATTAATCACAAGGTTTGAACACATACGCAACAGAAAATCTTGTGGTGAAAAATATTTCTTTGAATAAATGTATCCAGTATGGCATGTACATGCATGTATTTACATAAATACAAGTACTAACTTTTCAAGTGTATCCAACAATTAACTTTGGTAGACGCTAAATCTCCAAAAACTTAATATTAATATGGCCACCAGTAATTGGAAAATATATGTATCTATACATATCAGTTCTATGTTAAAAACAAACAAGCATTATGTGCACATTCTGCACCTCATTTGATACATTATTGGAAAAAATGTAGCCAATTTTTGGCTAGTATTTCAGAGTGCTTTACAAAAAAGAAATGAAAACAGTAAATAGAGAGGTAAAGCTTGTATGAGCTCACACATAGAATTTTGCCTTTCTAGTCAATTTAAACCACAAATAAATTCTAGATAAAGTACTAAAGAAAATCTTTAGGTAAAGCAATAACTTTGTATGTCCAGTAGAATTAGGTGCAGCAAATTTGTTGGATCCACCAAATTTTTATGTAATATATATAAAATGCATTATGCACAAATAAACTGAAGCAATCTAGAAATAATAGCAACTTTTTTGTATATTTATTAATAGTAAAAGTCTTTTAAAAGCAAATTCCACATCTTCAAAATTCCAGTATCAAATTTACTAAAGTTTAAATTTTTGCATTCTTGCATTGTATACAAATAAAAGGCTATTTCATATTCAATTGCAAGGTCACCTGCGATGGCTGGCTCTGAAATAGCCTCTCATACAAAGAAATGTTTTTTTTGGTTAAATTTATGGCACATTCAGATTTCTTTTCAATGGCATTTATAAAAACTTGCAGCGCTGCCCAACGTGTACAGTATTTTTCGCGGTTTACTTTTTCGCTATCTTCTTTGATCCTACATTTTCATGAAAAAGGGTATAAAATGAATGACTAAAAAATTTGGGTAGCATATTGATAGTTATAAAAATTCAGAGATGTTCATTGGCAAGAAAAATATTCTTTTTCTTATTCAAACAATGACAGCTATATGTCAAAAACATGAACATATTCACTTTTGAGTCATCAGCCTTTTAACTGTTTTTTATTCTTGTTGAAACATGTCTATGACAAAAAAGAGCTATTGATTGTAAGCAAAACTGCAACTTGGAATCAATGGAAACTTTTAATTTCTGCTATTAGCAAAAATATATTTTGCTTTACTTTAAAAGCATTGAACAGTTATTGGTGCAAATTTACTTGTGCTAAGAAAATAAATAAAGTACCAGAGAATATTACTAGAAAAATATAAAAAAACAAATTTTTCCACTTCAATAAAATGCTACTTGAAACATGAAAAGCACTTTATAATTTTTTGATATTCATTTCAATTTTTGCCATTATTTTTTTACTAGATGGCAGGCTTTGTTATAAAAAATCCTGAACCGAAATATAATATGTATATGAACAGAGAAGACAAATTCGCAGTATAAACTTTTATTACTGTAAAGATAATTCTTAGATGTGAAAAAATTCTTTTTAAAGCGGATGTTTTCACAGAGTGGCACGTGCTTTTCGCACCTCTTAAATGCGTTACGCAGCACATCATCATGATTCAAAACTTCATGAGGCAGAGAGTTGAAATTTCTTTGCATGAAATTCCTAGTTTCTTCTCTCTTTTTTGTCTGCCATGTTGGTATTCCAAAGCACTGCAGAAAAAAGTAGAATACTGAGCTGTCTTTCGGTGAAAGATTCACGAATGAAAAGAAGGAAAATTTTAATTTCTCTTACAGATGAGCGAAAGCCATCATTCGAAGATATATGATGGTGGATTATTGGTGGCAGCCACAGCTTGCCATCCATATTAGAGTCGGTGCTGAAGTAATATTGCTTTCAGAATGTGTCAGTTCCATTGTAAGCCTTATTGACAGTTACAAAGTGAACTATTTGAAACACTTGATGCTCGTATCTCCTGTCAGGCCGACTCGGCTCGAGTCGAGTATAACTACTGAATTATCGAGTAAAATGCTTCCACTAAATTTTCATATTACTCTCCTTTAAATCAAGCATATGATTTATGATACTCACCACCAACTATTTAGATCGTGTATGAACTATTTATATTATTTTTGCTATAGAGCTGGTACTCTTCATTAACACTCAGTAATTTTTCCAATGTGTACAGAAATGTTTTTGTCTAGTTTCATTTACACTCTCGTCCAAGTTCAACAAGATATTTAAATAAGAACAACATAAATTTTTCAGCAATAACTTGGGTACATGGAGGCTTCAAATGACTATAAAAAGTAGGTCCAAACATATGCATACAAGGCTAATGTAAATTGATAATTAGCTTTTGGGTTTCTTCAGTGGCAGTTCCAGCAAATATCTCATACTGAGCTCAAAAATTTATTTAAACTATGCAATACTTCATTGCTAAGAGAAATTTATCAAGTAAGAGTTTCATTCGTTCCATTATCAACTAAAATGGATGAAAACTTTGGACCATACAAATATATGAAAGTAGACAAATTAATATGCATTGTAAAATTTTAATTTTTTTGTTTATGAATGTAGAATTTGAAAATCTTGTTTAAAAAATTTTACTTGATACAATAAAAATTATATTAAAAAAAAATGTTTGAACTCAATAGCATTACCAAGCATTCAAGATTTGTAAACAGATGTATTATAATAAATCCTGCAATAACAAATTAAATGAAATTAAACTTTGTTTGATAGATTAAATAATGATAAACATATAACTTGTGACCTTTGGTGAAAAATGTTTAATCTAGCATGATAGGACTTGTTGTCAGGATCTGATCTGTTTCGCCGTGATCTGTTATTGAACTGTGACTCTATGGACTTAATTCGTCTTATATGTGTATTCTTGTAAAGTACGTTCTCTTAAAGAGTGTTCTCATTAGTGCGTTCTCATTAGTGTGTTCTCATAAATATGTTCTCATTAGTGTGTTCTCATAAATACGTTCTCATAAGTATATTCTCATAAGTGTGTTCTCATAAGTGTGTTCTCATATGCGTGTACTCTTAAGTAGTATTGTATTGATAAGATTCATTCTTGGCAACACATGAATAGGGATTAATACATTATTGGCTGTGTGTCTTCTTTGAGCTTCTGGTGATGTTTATTATTGGTTATATGCATAGTCTTTAGTATATTGATTCCTAACAGTTTGCCAAGAAAAGCTATTGTTTTTTAGTGTTTTAATTGCTAATGGAAACTAATTTTTAAGATAAGTTTTTCAACAATATTAAAAATCATTTGATCAGCTTTTTCTGATCTCAATACATTACCTATGTTTGCTTGGCTAGATATTGTACTTGTTGTTGTCTTAGAGATTTTAATTTTGACAAAGACAGTAATATCAGAAAGATGACTTTTTGGCTTATCTTTCTGTTCTCTAAAATAATAAATTCCAAAAAGTTGTACACATATTAACAGCCTCTACATATAGTATCTAGTTGTTTGGAACTAACTCTATTAAGGGCAAGTTCTTATATCTATGTAACTGCGGTATGATTTGTCCTTGTTTTGATTTTAGTTTCAGTTCGGTTTCAGTTTGGTTTCAGCTTGGTTTCAGTTTGATTTCAGTTTCAGTTCTAAGATACTTTATAGAACTGAACCCTATTCTTCATGCTACTATGTTTTATGTGTTGCAAAAGTTATCTCACTTTTAGCAACACATGTAGGTTAATATCGAATACTATTTCTGTTTTTATGTTATTTATTGTGTTTGTATCTTCCTAACACTAGCTGGAAGTATAACCAATGAAATTCTAGCCATATATGTAGCTGGTCTAACAGAAAATGCAGCAAAATGGTCTGGCGCATTGAATAATTTAAAGTCTATCAGCATTCAAATATTAGTGAAGTGACTATGTGTTAAGACTTCAAGGATAGAAGTAGAACAGAGTAAGAATTCTGAGATTGTTGAAGTAGAACAGAGTAAGAATTC